>JAVKPL010000778.1:0-15777 GCA_032173675.1 Gastrolobium villosum
AAAGGTAAGCTTGTCATGGTTTAAGTTGCACAAAGGCACCCATATTCCTTAAATTTTTTTCCAACATACGTATTGTTTGGTAATCGACATCCTATATATCATCAAGAACGTATCGAAAACGTGGTGTCAGTGCTTCATATTACAACTCAGAATATATTGTAATGATGAAGCATAATTCTTGTGCATATATGAAAAGAATCACCATCTCATAGTTGCTTAATTATGACTGTTTGGATCCTGATCTCTTGCTTTGTTCTGCTACTTGTAACTGCAGTGGTTAAAAAAGAAACACAAAAAGGCTCTTCATGAAGCGCTCGAAAAGGTTAAAGGAGGTACTTATTTTCTGTCTCTTAATTTCTTAGTAACCTTGTTCTTATGATTGTGTACTTAATTTCCTCTTTATGTGTGGAGTCTAAGCTATTGCTTTTTTGTTCTGTTCAGAACTTATGCTGCTTGGATTCATATCCTTGCTCCTAACAGTGTTTCAAGATCGGATTTCTGATATATGCATATCAAAACAAGTTGCATCCACTTGGCATCCTTGTGATCCGAATGTCAAGAGTAAAGATCCAAAAGGATATTTTGACAAATGCGCAGAAAAAGCAAGCACAACATCTTCACTCTTCTTTTTCTTTATCTTTTATTTTGCATAGTGGGGAAGGGCCGGCTTGGCTCAGCGGTAAGCTTGCTTGCCGTGGTGTGTCAGGTCGTGGGTTCAAATCAGTCTCTCTGCAAAAAGCAGGGGAAAGACGGCCTAGAGTGGGTATTTGAACTGGGTCGGCCCTTATTTTGCATAATGGTGAGAGATTAGATAGTGAATATTGCCTCATATGGATGTTTTTTTATTGGTATTTGCAGGGCAAAGACAAAGTTGCTTTTGTGTCTGAATATGGGATTCACCAGCTCCATATATTCATCTTTGTGCTTGCTATTTTTCATATCCTACAATGCATCATAACACTAACTTTGGGTAGAACTAAGGTATCTCTTTCATCTCTCATTTACTTTGCCTGCCCTCAAAGGCACTCCACTCTTCTTTGTCTTTGTCTCAATTCTTTGTTTTTTTGTACAACTGTATACAGATGGCAAAGTGGAAGGCGTGGGAAGATGAAACAAAGACTGATGAACATCAGTTCTACAATGGTAAGACTCCATAAAGTTATAAGTTGAAAAAGTTTTGTATTTACCCACTTGAAAACTAATCTAAGTCTATGCATTCACTATTAAAGCTACAAGACAAAACATGTCACGTGATAAATTAAATGACTTTAATGTTTATGCTTTTTCTCCATAAGAAAATTTTCTTCCCCACTCACATAAAAATTAAGGATTCACAAATTTTCTCACGCAACACATAAAAAATGGGTGGAACTCACTTTTTAGTTTCTCTCTCCTTCTTTTTAGTGGGTCTCATTCACTTTTTGTGTGTTGCATGAGACAACTTATCTCACGTAATATGAGAAAAATAAAATCCAAAAATAAAAATAAGTGGATTTTATTATAGAAAGGAGAGAGAGAAAATTAATAAAAGTCACTCACTCTTATGTGAGCATAGCAGACAAATTTCTTTTATTGACAAAAAGGAATTTTTTTTTCTCAAATTAAATGAGGTGAATGGCGTGGAGGTTGACTATTTTACCCACTGGATAATAGTTTTTTGTGCTAAGACCAAGAGGTGTTTACACATCTTTAGTGTGTAAGAAAATTAAATAGTAAATATCCTTTTATTTGTACTTAGCAAATTTTATAATGTTTATTTCCTAGCAAATAAAAAGGTTATGTGTGGTTCCTAAAAAATTCAAAATGGACTCATTTCATTAAAATCATGGTCCCTCACATATTCAAAAAAGACTCAAATTAATCCCTCAAAAGGATTAAAATAGATCCATTTTGAATTTCTTAGTAACGATGAATAGCCTTTTCATTTGCTAGGTACTAAAGCGATCGAAAAAGATATTTACTCAAAATTAAATCTCATTCGGATATTTTCCCTCTTATCAAGGTGCCTTTAGTGGGGATGAAAACTTCCACATATAATTTTTTTTTCTTTTTTTATGCCATACTTCTTGTCAATTCTGCATATAAAATTGTTGATATTTTGCATGTCATATAAAATTGTTAATATTTTGCATGTCATGCATACACTTCTCTGAGTATTAATTAGTATATGGAATAAGCCTTTTTTTTTTTTTTTCTCTTTGACCATTTATACGTGCCATCTCTGATAGTATTATACCTCTTAAATTAAATAAGAACTTTTATTTCTTATTTGTTTATTGTTAGTTTGTTAATTAGTTTGTTAGAGTTTGTTAGAGTTTGTTACTGTTCAGTTAGCTTAGTTGGCACTTGTAATGGTTAGCTTAGTTACCGCTTTACTTTCCTTGTGATTAGTTTTAGTTGGTTTTAGCTTTTGTATAGATAAGCTTCAGCACAGTAACTTGTACTTTACTTTTCGCATTTCAGTTTTTCAGAGCAATGAAACTTCTTTCATTCTCTCTTCTTTCATACTCTCTTCTTGCTATGTTGTTCCCTTTCTTCCATCTTGTTATGGTATCAGAGCTTCGATTGGAGCTCTGATATTCGCCGATCTGTTCTTGTGTTTTCTTGGTTGTTATTTTTTCTTTCTTTCAAGATATACTTTGAGCTTCCTGTTCATTCATAGATGTGCTGATCGATCATGGCGAATCAGAGCTTCCCCAGAGTTGATGTTCATTCTATGGAAGAAGAAGGTGTTTTAGGCACCACGGATGCAGTTGTAAAAGCTACTAATGCTTTTGAAAATTTCTCAGATCCAGCTAGTGCTTATTACTTACATCCTAATGAAAATCCATCTCTAGTGTTGGTTTCCACACTGATGAACGGTAAGAACTACCATGGTTGGGCAAGAGCCATGACTATGGCCTTAATTTCCAAAAACAAGCTTCAGTTTGTCAATGGCTCTATTTCAGTTCCAGATCTGAAGGATAAAAGGTACGCTTCTTGGGAGAGATGTAATACCATGGTTCTTACATGGTTACATCGATCCATCACTGATTCCATCTCACAATCGATCCTCTGGATGGATCAAGCTGTGGATGTATGGAGAGACCTCAAAGAAAGGTTTTCTCAGTCAGACATTTTTAGGATTTCTGACTTGCATGATGAAATATTTCGCTTGCATCAAGGAGAGAGTTCAGTTTCAGATTTTTATACACAACTCAAGATCCTGTGGGATGAGTTGGAGTCTTTACAACCGACACCTACATGTAAATGTGTGAAGCCTTGCTGTTCAATTTCTTCTCAAGTGAGAAGCATTAAAGATAGAGACTATTCTATTAGGTTCCTAAAGGGACTTAATGAAATATTTTCTCCTGTAAAGTCACAAATTATGCTGATGGATCCACTGCCTCCTATAAACCGTGTCTTTTCCTTGATCACTCAACAGGAAAGACAGATGCATTTGAATAATGTGATGCCTAATGTCACAGATGGAAATTCCAAGGTGTTCTTCAACTCAGCTGAACAGCATTCAGGACGAGGTCGCTTCTATCCTCGAGGAAGAGGACGTTCTTATAATGGAGGACGTGGTTATAATGGAGATGTAGGACGTGGAGGACGTGGAAGAGCATTCCCTCCACGATTGTGTACTTATTGTGGCAAGACAAGCCATACTGTTGATACATGCTTTGAGAAGCATGGATATCCTCCTGGATATAGAGTCAAGGAGGTTCATAAGGCAAATATTGCAAGTACTGATATGTCTGAAGAAAGTCAAGTAGCTCATTCTAATGCTGATCATAATATGGTAACTTCTCTTCAAGGGAACAAAGAGAATTTTACCAAAGATCAGTATCATGCAATTTTTGAAATGATTCAACATTCCATGAAGTATCAATCCCCACAACAGCAGCAAATGGCATCTTCACATGCCAGCAATATAGTGCAGACTAGGGCTCTTAATGCTGGAGTCAATATTAATACAGAGAATTCCGATCTTGTTACAGGTAACAGCAATATGGTACAGTGGATCCTTGACACAGGAGCCACTGACCATATTACTCATTCCTTTGCTCTTTTAATCCAACCAAAGAAGATTGATCCCATAGCTATTTCCTTACCTAATGGAAGTCAGGTTTATTCCTATTATTCAGGAACAGTTATACTTTCCCACACACTCTTACTGTCAAATGTCCTATTTGTTGAGACTTTTAGTGTTAATCTCATTTCAGTCACCAAACTTTCACAAGACACTAATTGTTCTGTTATTTTTCAGCCCCTCATTTGTACCATTCAGCAACATCCCTCAATGGAGATGATTGGTTCAGCTAAACTTGATGGTGGATTGTACATTCTTACTCAAGCTTATGACCAGAAGACAGTATCTACACAAAATAAATACCTTACTAATACAGTTTCTGTTCAACCTTGTTCTATTGATTTGTGGCATTCAAGATTAGGTCATTGTTCTTCTTCTGTAATAAAGTCTATGATGACTCAATATCCTTTCCTCTCTTGTAAAAATGTTGACAATCCTTGTGACATATGTCATTATGCTAAGCAAAAGAAGTTACCCTTTCCTTTGAGTATTACTGTTTCTGCTAAAGCCTTTGATTTGGTTCATGTAGATATTTGGGGTCCTTATTCTATTCCTTCCATACATGGACACAAATACATGTTGACCATAGTTGATGATCATACACGTTTTACATGGGGTATCATGATGAAATTAAAGTCAGAAACTAGAACCCACATTCGTAATTTTGTCATATTCATAGAAAATCAGTTTGGTGTTACTATAAAGACATTTCGAAGTGATAATGGTTCTGAATTCTTAATGTCTGATTTCTTTGCACAAAAAGGAATCCTACACCAAACTTCTTGTGTAGAGTCTCCCCAACAAAATGCTGTTGTTGAAAGAAAACATCAGCATATCTTAAATACAGCCAGGGCACTTCTTTTTCAAGGAAATGTTCCTAAAATATTATGGTGTTATTGTGTTCAACATGCCATACATATTATAAATAGGTTGAATACTCCATTTTTACAAAATAAGTCTCCTTTTGAGTCACTTTATCAAAGGCTAGCTCCCTTAGATCATCTTAGGACTTTTGGGTGTCTTTGCTTTGCTTCTACTCTTCAGGCACATCGCACCAAATTTGACAAAAGAGCTCAAAAGTGTATATACCTTGGTCATAAAGATGGAACCAAAGGTTATGTGTTATATAACTTGGTTTCTAAAGATATCCTAGTTTCTAGGAATGTTATTTTCTATGAGAGAGTGTTTCCTTTGGTTAATAACCAAAAAGCTGTTTTTGTACCTCCTGTTTCATCTCAAGTCCTACCTACTTTCATACCTCCCATCTATGACACATATGTGTCTAACACTCAACCTGTTGCACATCCTGCACAAACACACCCTACTACACAGCCTACACACCCTGCTGCACAGTCACAACCTGCTACACAGCCTCCACACCCTGCTGCACAGCTTGCACAGCCTGTCCAACCTGTCCTTTCTTCCTTAGTTGACAACCAACTTGATTCATTCGAAACAAACCAATACACTGCCATTTCACCACTTGAGCACCAAAATTCCATCATACCTTCCAACTATTCCTTTGAATCAACCAATCCAATTTCTGTTTCAGAAACTAGACCTCAAACACAGGTACTGACATCAGACTTGCCTGCTGCTCTTCGAAGGTCAAGTAGAGTAAGGATGCCACCTCATCATCTTAATGATTTTCATTGCAATTTTTCCCAAGTTATGGCTGAACCCAATTATTCTCCAGGTAAACATACCTCTTCTTTTTCCACATTATCTTCTGCAGTTACTTATACCAATTGTTCTCCTTCTTATGCTTCTCTGTGTCACAACCTGAGTTCCTTCATTGAGCCACGCACTTACAGCCAAGCTATCAAGTCCAAGGAATGGATTTTGGCCATGGATGAAGAGCTTGCTGCTCTACATCGCAACCAGACTTGGTCTGTGGTTGATCTCCCTAAAGGCAAGCATCCCATTGGATCCAAATGGGTCTATAAAACCAAACTCAACCCTGATGGTACTATAGCCAGATATAAGGCTCGTTTGGTAGCCAAGGGCTACAACCAAATGGAAGGGGTTGACTACTTTGAGACTTTCTCTCCGGTTGCTAAGCTCACTTCAGTCAGGTTACTGCTTTCTGTTGCTGTTGTCAAGGGTTGGTTTCTTGAGCAAATCGACATTAATAATGCCTTTCTTCATGGTGACTTGTCAGAAGAGGTTTACATGACTATTCCTCAAGGTGTTGAATCCACTGGACAGAATCAAGTTTGTAAGTTACATAAATCCATTTATGGATTGAAGCAATCTAGCCGTCAGTGGAATGCAAGACTAAGTTTAGAGCTTCATAATCTTGGTTTTATTCAGTCCCATGCTGATTATTCCCTATTCACTAAGGCTGAAGGTGACACCTTTACCTGCCTTCTAGTATATGTTGATGATATGATTCTTGCTGGGAATTGCATGTTTCAGATCAATGCTGTCAAGAAGCATTTAAATGACTTGTTTTGCATCAAAGATCTCGGTCCTTTACATTTTTTTCTTGGTATGGAAATTGCCCGATCCAAGACTGGTTTGATTTTAAACCAAAGGAAATATGTGTTGGAGTTATTAGCTGAGAGTGGATTGCTTCATGCTAAACCAGCATCTACACCTATGGAGCCTTCTTTGCGTCTCCAACAGGATCAAGGAGATCCATTTGATGATCCTGCTGTCTACAGAAGAATAGTTGGTCGTTTGATGTATCTGACCAATACTAGACCTGATATTTGTTTCGCTGTGCAACAATTAAGTCAATTTGTGGCCAAGCCTATGAAGGCACATTATGTAGCTGCCCTTCGGGTTCTCAGATACCTCAAAGGTTCTCCAGCAAAAGGTTTGCTCTTTTCTTCTCAAAGTTCCCTTGTGCTTTCTGGTTTTGCTGATGCTGATTGGGCTACATGTCCTGATACCCGGAAGTCTACTACTGGTTTTTGTTTATTCCTTGGTGATTCTCTCATCTCATGGAAGTCAAAGAAACAAAGCACGGTATCCAGATCTTCTGCTGAGGCAGAGTATCGTGCTCTTGCTACTACTACCTGTGAAGTCCAATGGCTTACCTTCTTGCTGCATGATCTTCAAGTTCCTATCACCCAGCCAGTCAATCTTTTTTGTGATAATCAGGCAGCAATCTATCTGGCTCATAATCCTTCTTTTCATGAAAGGAGTAAACATATAGAGCTGGACTGTCATGTCACTAGAGAGAAGCTTGTGTCTGGTTTGATTCATCTTTTACCAGTCTCTACTCATCAACAACTTGCTGACATTTTTACAAAGGCACTTCCTACGGCTTCTTTTCACAGTTTTGTGTTCAAGTTGGGGTTGTATGATCTCCACCCACCAACTTGAGGGGGGGTATTATACCTCTTAAATTAAATAAGAACTTTTATTTCTTATTTGTTTATTGTTAGTTTGTTAATTAGTTTGTTAGAGTTTGTTAGAGTTTGTTACTGTTCAGTTAGCTTAGTTGGCACTTGTAATGGTTAGCTTAGTTACCGCTTTACTTTCCTTGTGATTAGTTTTAGTTGGTTTTAGCTTTTGTATAGATAAGCTTCAGCACAGTAACTTGTACTTTACTTTTCGCATTTCAGTTTTTCAGAGCAATGAAACTTCTTTCATTCTCTCTTCTTTCATACTCTCTTCTTGCTATGTTGTTCCCTTTCTTCCATCTTGTTAGATAGGGCCTTTTGTTAATTATGCATTGCAGATCCTGAGAGATTCAGGTTTGCAAGGGATACAACGTTTGGAAGAAGACACTTGAACTTATGGAGTCGATCACTAATTTCCTTATGGATAGTAAGTGCACAAATATTATACATGAATGAAAAATGATACAATCGCTTACTCTGAGACCATTGCTCCAAGAGGATGGTTCAGAATGATACTAAGCCATTGGCTATAGTTTGTTGTTTATAAGGCCTTTGTGTTCTGATTGAATCAGGTTAGCTTTTTCAGACAATTCTATGGATCAGTTGATAAAGTTGACTATAAGGCATTACGGCATGGATTTATTGTGGTTTGTATATACAAAATCTGCTCTAGTTTGATACATTTTGTCTGAAAACACACCCCAAACTAAACTATGTAATTTTAGGCCCATTTGGCACCGGAAAGTGAAGCAAAATTTGATTTCCAAAAGTATATCAATAGATCACTTGAAGAGGATTTTAAAGTTGTGGTGGGAATAAGGTAAGAATATCATCCAATGCTTTGCTCTCCTTTTAATAAGTTACTACTTACCAGTTACCACTCTAAGCTCAACCTTTTTGGCACTTGCAGTCCAACCATATGGTTCTTTGCGGTGCTAACCCTGCTCACAAATACTAATGGTAAGCCACTAAGCCCCATACAAGTTTAAATCCAATTTGAATATGATAATTGGTGTTGTTATGGTGGTTCAAGTTGAATTATATCTAAGTTAAGCAAAATAGAATCAATATGGGTTTGTTCCTGAATTTTGTCAATTACTTTCACTCACAATGTTTGTAGAAAAGAAACATTATAAGCTCTTGTATTCTAGTTTATCCCATTAATAGGAATTTTTTTTATTCTATGTGGACAGGGTGGTATTCTTATTTTTGGCTACCATTTATCCCATTAATTGTAAGCACAAACCACTCATTCTGTTTATGTTGCTTTCTTGGAAAAAGGGATCATAAGGTTTAATGTGAATCTTACAGATAATATTATTGGTGGGTGCTAAGCTACAAATGATCATAACAAAGATGGGACTGAAGATTCAAGAAAGAGGGGATGTGGTCAAGGGTGCACCTTTGGTTGAGCCCGGTGATGACCTGTTCTGGTTCAGTCGCCCTCGCCTTGTTCTCTTTTTGATTCATCTTGTTCTCTTTCAGGTAAATTTCGTTATTTATTTTCCTATAATTCTTTTGTTAGAGTATAATATAAATCATTAAGAGGCTCTCACCCAGAAGCTTAAGCTTTTGAGTTAAATTGGTTCTTTAAGAACCTCATGTTCCTGGTTCGATCCTCGCCGCCCCCTATTTTCTTTGTGGAATTTTTTAGCACAGTTAGATTGGGCTTGATACATTGTCCACCTTTCAAGTCCAATGGACTCTCTTGTGAGGGGACATATTAGAGTATAATATAAATCATTACCCAAAAGATTAAGCTTTTGAGGTTGAATTGGTACATCTTTCTTCTATCAAATTGAAGCATTCCAATTTTTGTGTTCTGAAAATAATTATGTTTGGTTCTGTGCTGCAGAATGCATTTCAACTGGCATTTTTTGCTTGGAGCACAGTAAGTGTCCCATCTTGATCATGTTGTGCTTAAGTGGATCATGTTGTTTATTAGTACAATTGAAGAAAACATGTAGCAATTCTTATACCATGCTTTCTTGTTTATGCAATGAAATAATTTGTTCGCAATAGAATGAAAATCTCTATCAGTATTAGGTATCAAGAAAAAAGTTTCCCGAAACTTAAGTTGTTAGGAGATATGACCCAAGAATAATTTTAATTAGCATCTCTTATATGTGCAATCACCAAAAAATTAATTATCCTTTGTGCTTAAAACTTTTAATTTTGATTAGAAGTGGGGTGGACCAAGGTTGAATTCGTTGAATTCTTGTCATCAGGTATAAGAGACTTCAATACCATGTACAAACACCCTCTTAAGAAACTAGTTAATTTGGAGAAAGACCATAAATAGTTTAGAATAATATCTGTTGACACTTTGTAATTGATAAGTGATTCAGAAATGATATTGGAAGTTATTACATATCAAGAATAAAGATTGAAGCATTCTTATGTCAAGAGCATTGTAACTAATCTATAGCATTTAGCTAAAAAAAGCAAAGTTGCAAGGTTTTTCTAACTTTGCATTATCATTATTTTGTTTCAGTATGATAATGGGTTCAGCATAAATTCTTGCTTCCACCGAACTACTGCAGATATTGTCATTAGACTTACAATGGGGTGAGTACATTTCATTTACAAGAACTGCACATAACATCCCAATACATGGAACAACCAGTAATATATATAAGATTACAAGTTGTATTTTGGAGATAATTCAACACTGTAAGTATAGTTTGTAGGAATTATATATGTAAACTAATGAGAAAATTGAAAATCTCCAGGGTTGTCACTCAAGTTCTGTGCAGCTATGTGACTTTGCCACTTTATGCTCTAGTCACACAGGTCAGATACATGAACATTATATTAATTTAAACCCTTTTTTTTTACCACTATATTACCGTAACTGCAGGCACTGATTTCATTATGTTTTGGCTGGCATAAAAGATGGGTTCAACCATGAAACCAACCATTTTCAATGACAAGGTAGCAGCAGCACTAAAGAATTGGCACCACACAGCTAGAAAGCATGTGAAACACAACAAGGATTCAAATTCTAACACACCATTCTCAAGCAGGCCAACAACACCAACACATGGCATGTCACCAGTTCACCTACTTCACAAGCACACTGGTCACAGTGATAGTCCACTAGCTTCTCCAAGGGCATCACCATCATCATTCAATCATGGAAATGAACTGTGGGATGTTGAAGGGTCATCTTCCCCTAGCAACCATGCAAGAGGTCAAGAAGAGACCATGCAGATGCATGCTATGGAGCCACCTACAACAGAATTTCCTCCTTCTGGACTGCATCCTATTCGAGCTCAACATGAAATCAGCATTAGTTTATCAGAATTTTCATTTGGTCATGGGAAGGCACACACTAGTAGAAACTAGAAGAGTATTGAATGTTTCCAACCTTTAACTTCAGTACATATTCAACACGTACATGTTGTAAATGAAGGAGAAACAACACACTTGAAGAATGACATGAAAGTAAATTAATCATGATTTGTAACATCTATGGAATCACTGAAATATGAAACCTAGATTTCAGTATTAAGTTTTTTTTTTTTTTTTTAAATTTATAATAATGATTACTTTACTATTTTTAATCACAACATTAATTTGAAATGTGAAGAATCGAACTTATGCTACCTAACCACATCCCTTAATAAAGATATAAAAAAATTAGTTGAGTAATTAACATTTTTTTGTTTACGGGCGTAAAATTATGGGAAATGTGTTTCTCATGTTACATGATATAATTTATCTCATGCAACACACAAAAAAATAGATTAGACCCACTTTTTTTCTTCTTTTTTCTCTATTCTTCCTAGTGGATCTCACCCACTTTTTTATGTGTTGCATGAGATAAATTATCTAAAAAAAATCTCATTTTCACTTGTATTTAATAGTTTATAGTTTATATCAATGAGGAAAATTAAAAACTATAAAATGATTATAACAAAAAATTTACAAGAAGGTGTAAATAAGATATAATTTTTTCTTTTTAAATCATTTTCGTTTTTCTTTCTAATTTACATGTTTTCTTGTTTTCATAGTGAAAATTGACAACGTAGTAAAGTTACAACCAACCACCTCCACCAGTGGCCACTCCGAAACCCAACTTCCATCCGTTATTGTTCCCAGATATTATTTTCCAGGAAAATTTAAAAATAGAAAAGAAAGAAAGAAAATTTCTCTTTCTTTCTCTCTTTTCTCGTTTACCGTCGATTGATATCTCAACCGTTGATTTTTTATCCTCAGATTGGGCCTCCGTCTTGATCTTGATCGCTATCATGGAGGTCCGGTTCAACCCCACCGCCGACAATTCCTCCGGGACGCCGCCGGCGAATCGTCACAGTCGTGCACCCGGCGTTCCGTCGAAGCAGCCGCTTGCTTCTCCTCACCCCGTTGACACCACCGCTGTTTCTCAGAGGTTAATCTCTCTCAATTGACGAGTTCTTTGTTCCTTGGTTATTGGGTTTTCTGTTTGATTCCGTGAAGTCTTTCAAAATTCGAACTTTCTCTAACCCATGTAGTAAAGTAAAAGATTAAAGAAAATAAAATAAAATAAAAAATTCGATTTTCGATACTGTAATTGAATTTTTATTTCCATTTTTTTTTTTGCATGACCAGTTTTTTATTTCTTCATGGTAAACGAATTTGAATTTATAAAATTGATCAGAATTTTCACGATCCATGTATGAAATTGATGCCCAAGTGTGTTCATTTTTACTCATTTTCTTTTTTGTTTTTGATATGGTTGAATTACAGTTTCTATATTGGGCTTTTTCATTTGTATTGTTTTTTATGGTTTTATTTTTATGTGATTGCAGACTCCAGAAGGAATTAATGGCTCTCATGGTATGTCTCTTTTTGCTTGAATTATTATTTTCATGGACCATTTCTCTTTAATCCCATCAATTCTGATTTTGTGAGTTGAATTCTTGATGAGCAACTGGAAAATCATGATCATGATCATTTTCAATTTCTTTTTCTTTTTCTTTTGAGGAGATGGTTGGTAGTTTTTGTTTTGTTTTTTTAAAAAAAAAACTTCATTTGCTATTGCTTTGGCTTCCTGATTGCCTAGAGGGAAAGTATGTTGCATGTGTAAATTTCTTGTATTCGAATGCTAAACTTTATGCTGTATTGGACAGTTTTATATTAAGCTGGAAAATTATGTAAAATATGCTGTTGGGTATCCTCAGTTTCTTAAAATATGCTTCCCTCAACTCCTACTGCAAAATCACAAAATTTTGACTGCAATACTATTTACAATGCCATATATGATTTCTTCATGTACCCTTTTAAATCAACATCTATATTAGAGTGGGAAATTGTATAAAATATTCTGTTAGGTAATCATGTCATCTTTAAGAAAAAGATGTTACAGTTCCTTTCTTTTTATTCACATTATAGTTTGTTATCTTGTTCTCCTTTAATCGTCGACAATAACTTTTCCTGCAGATGAGTGGAGGAGATCTTGGAGTTTCGGCTTTTCCTGATGGTGAGAGTATTTTTACATGGATTGGCACAATTGAAGGTGGAAAAGGAACTTTGTATGAGGGTTTATCTTATAAACTCTCCTTACGTTTTCCCCCGGACTATCCTTTTAAGCCACCCCAAGTGAAGTTTGAAACGATGTGCTTTCATCCAAATGTTGACCAGTTTGGCAACATTTGTCTGGACATCCTTCAGGTATTCATGAACTTAGAGAACAACAGAACATTTCTTAGAGCCAAATTTGCCATTATCTGTGTTTTGACTGGTTTGGATCTATCATTTTGTTTTACTATGATGCCTAGTATATGTAATGAAATATCAATTTGTATTTCGTCGCTCTGCGCTTATGGTTCAATCAACTAAATTCTTCTGAGAGGGAATGACTGTCTTATGTGCTTTGTAGGACAAGTGGTCTTCAGCTTATGATTGCAGAACTATTCTTCTATCTATTCAAAGTTTATTGGAAGGTCTGTTCTTCATATTTTATGAGTTTTGCATTCGTCTTTGTGTGCTTACCTAAGCAATTTACTTTTTAATAACAGAACCTAACCTGGAGAGTCCTCTAAACAGCTATGCTGCAGCACTTTGGAATGATAAGGAAGGTTGGAATTTTTTTTTAAACTGCCAACATTTCAACTATTTATTATTATTGCTCCCAAGTTTACTTCATTTGATCTCAACTTCAATTACTATATTCCTGGAGGGTTGTAGAATCTGTCTTAGATCCGCTTCCGTATTCAATATATCTATTGGTCTAGTAGATTAGAGGCTTTGAGCTTTGTATATTTTTGTTGAATGCATTTTTTAATTGGGATTATGCATGGAATATATATCTTGCAGATTATAGGAGAATGATCCACAAACAGTATTTTGCTGGAGAAGCACATGAAAGCTGATTGATACAATTTCAAAGCGAGACAAATTAGTTTTTGCACAGTAGTTGTAAACGTTTGTCTGAAGAAAAATTCTACAGCGAGTATGTCCATTTTTTTGTAATTTGATTTGATATTGGAACCTGAAACTGAGAGTTCAGAAGTCCTGTGGAAGTGTTTTGATAACGTTGTGAATAAAAGCTGCTTGGATTTTCTCAGGATTCCTTCCCACATAGACATATGTACATTAAAATTTGTTTAGAAAACTTTAATTATGAGATAAATGTAAAAATTAGTGGAGTGCTGAACTTTCGTTTGGTATGCAATTTCAACCATTTCATGAATTACACCATCCAATAATCTGGAACACAACACAAAAGGACAAATTATAAAAACTATTATGTCGTACAAAACATCCTAGTAGGGAACGGTCATCATCACATAAGGAAGCACTCGAAGTAATTATTCTCAATATTACTTTTTTTTTTTTTGGTACAGGTTATTCTCAATATTACAATTTCAAGTTCTTACCACCCCTCAAAAAAAAAAAAAAAAAAAACACCAAAAAGAACAAGGTTATATATACCTCTTAAAATGCTAATTTTATATATGGGGTTTAATTTTCTTATGTTATTTGAGAATTGAATTTAATGGTGGGCCCCACATTTATTAAAAAGAAAAAAAAAATTGTACGCAAATCGAAGAATCACAACATGAGAATTGTATTTTTATGTAATATGAGAAAACATTTTCCCTTTATATATACCTCTTCCTTTTTTATATATAATCTATTATTTTAAGATCCAAGAAGAATTTGACATTTCAAGGTTATCTATAAGATTGTTTCGACCACAAACGGGACTTCGAACAATTTATTGGAGCGTTCAATAAAAGGAACTCGAGTTCTTTCTCCCCGACACCAGGTTGCGTTGGAAAAAAATGAAAACAATCAGATTGTAAATGTCTATCAAAATGAAAATTGGCTCAATTAATAAGATTAAACAGCGTAAACAAAAGTCTTTTAAGTCTCTCCAAGATTACATGTCCAAACAATTATTTCTTGAAAAAAAAAAGGAAAACTATTTATCGTTAAATGACACAACTTATATCATTTTAATCTAAGGATAGGGTAAACAGATAGGTTTATTTTTTTGTCGACTGTTTTCTTTCTTTATTTAATTTTTTTTTTTTAAATACACAACTTTACATTGTTTAATATAGCACACACTTTAACCAAAAAAAATCACAAACGGACTCTAAATGCCCGTATATTTGGTTTAAGGAATTCTAAATGAGCATGTTGGAGGGCCCAAATCTGCTGATTTTCTTTGTGGTTGATGCTGACGGACAGATTCACTTATAACCAAAAAAATTTATCATTTTTACAACTAACTTAATCACCGATTTATAACTTATTGGGAATTAATAACCAAAATATCTCCAAAAGAATGAAAGGTCCCCCAGGGTCATCGAAATCCAATAGCAGACCGCCAGAAGGAAAGTCCCGAAATTCGGACCACTAGAAATCGAACTTTAAAGAGTTAGTAACCTTATTTCTTATCATTATATGATATTCTTTAACTTTTTTGCTCCCCTATTGTTATTGTTGAAGAGAGACTTTTGGGATCGAAGGAAGGTTCTTGGCTTTTGTCCAAAAAAGAAATGGGATTTTTTCTCGCACGTCACAGCTACTTTGTTGTCTGTGACTACAATACGAGATTTGAATTGATACAGTAATTCTGATTCAATTGTGACAATAGCCAATAAGCAAGCAACCGTATAGGGCTTCTTAGCATTGGTTGGGTTATTAGCACTTAAAGAAGGGAAAACAAGAGTTCGTGATTAACGGGGCTAACGGTGAAGAATGCCGTTATAGGAGCGGTAACTATTCCGGTAGTGGGAATCGAGAATTGGTTCATTAGGGTTCTACTATTATAGGAGCGATTCGGACGTAGATTCTATAATCACTACCGCTATTCAAGTACTCTAATCCACTAACTTATCAGCAATTAAGCAT
>JAVKPL010000779.1:0-15531 GCA_032173675.1 Gastrolobium villosum
AAATTTGAAACAGAAGACCAGGTAAACTTTTTGCCAAACCTTTCTTCTTTATGTGGCTGCAAAGACATAAACCCCAGCCAACGGAGATATCACAATCAGTAGGTCTGGTGCATATTTCTTCTTTGCAATAGGCAAAATTCCCAAGAACAGAAGAGCAAGAACAAAACAAAAGTTGAAATTGTTAAATCCATTCCTCAGATAAAAAAGAAGCCCTTCAGTCCCGTACAGATGGCTTTCCCCGCCTCCAGCTACATTGTATATTAAAAGATTCAAGACAGATGAAGTCAACTTTCCATAATAGTAAAAGTCAATAACTATTGACAATGCCTGTAAAAAATTAAAATATGCTACCATTGTAAAGGATATGACATTTAACAACATAATAAGATGTAAGCACAACTATATACTATATACAACATTAGATGGTATAGGCATAATTTACAGGCCAAAGAAGGTCAATGTGAGAAAAAAAAAAATCTGACTTACAAGGAGAATAACTGATGTGACAGCCCCAGCAATGAATGCCTGTTTGAGTTTTCTAGATAAAGAATAAAGTGTCACCGGAAGGAAAGCCAATATTGAGAATGGCCAGCCAAGTATTACACCAATAGCAGCAACAGCAACTGCTGAAGCAGGTCTATCAAGAAGAAATAAACCTGATGCAAGAGACATTGCGTACATAGAAAACGAACTTGGCAAGAAACCTAGAGAAAACAGACAATTGATAAAGAAGAACATTAGCAAAACTGAGCTCCACATATACTGAATCTGGAAATACATAATACTTGGTCAACCTTTATTTACATGCCAATTTGCTTATATGTCTTAAAAGGGTTTGTGTTTGGGTGAGGTTGAGAATTATCATCAAAGGCAGGTATGTATAAATGACAAGAGAACAAGGATAACGATAAGAAATCATATTGAAAAAAGAAAAAAGAAAAAAAGAAACCAAAGTTCACATACTTGTGCTAGCAAAGAAACAGCCACTAGTTAAGCACAGCATAGCAAGTGCATAACAAGCAAAGTCGTTTTCCATACTTTCTTGAAAGCTACCACGAGAACAGTTTCTGTGAAAATAGAGAGAAGACCAAGAAAGAATCTCACAGCATAGAATACTCTGACCTACAACAGGAAAAGACAATGATGGCATAAAAACCATAAACATGAAAATATGCAATCTGTAATCAATCAATATGTAAGCAAAGCTGAAATCTTACCTTTTCCTCAGCATACAACCATGAAGCTGGTCGACCCACTATTTCATGAAACAAAAGGTACAAATACGACCGAAGAGCAAACTGTGAACTGCAATATGCATACACCACTTGTCATTTGTCAACACCATGGAGAAAATTGGCCCGAACTGGAGCTACCATTATTTTATTTTATTTTATTTTTGTAATACTTCATTTAATTAATTTCTTCCAAATTATACACAAAACCCAACAAGGGCATCATCAAAATGATCTTTTTCCTCTCATCTACTAGCTACATGCATATAATGAAGTCATCAAAATCAAAACTTTTTCTCTTCTCCCACCACCCATCTTTTCAAAAATGAACCCCAAAAGCTTCCCAACCAATAATAAAAAGAAAAATAGTAAAATACAACACAACCCCATTATTAACTTGAATACAAAAAAAGCATCAGAAAAAGATAAAAAATAAAAAAGAATGAACATTGTGTGTGTACCTATATTCCCATGTCTGGAAGCCATTTTTGTAGAGAAGGTAATGAAGGGGTTCCCAGTAATTGAAAACCTCGTCACAATCGTGGATGATGTTGGAGGTTGCACTCGTGTACCTCAAAAATCCCAAAGCCAGAAACGGCAACAACCACCCCAACCCTTTGTCTTCGCCGTCCGATTTTTCTGGGGCTTGTCGAGCTTCGTGTACGGCTGAGATGGCGCCGAATCAGAAGGCTGAGAGCGTCTCTGCCTCATCGAGTTCGAAAGGGCCATCGCCATGGCTTCAAGTTTTTTGGGACTTCGAAATGAAAATGAAAATGAAATGCAATCCTTTATTCTTCTTCTTCTCCATCGCTTTTAATTTCTTTCTCTCTCTCTTCTTTTGACCTAAATCTCATTCTCTCTCTCTACTAGCTTTTCTGTGATGAATTGCACCTAAATTGTATCAGCCTTTGAAAAATCTTGTTTCTATATTTTTTTTTTCAATTTTTAATGAACCGCTCGTTTCATGAAACTTAATATAATTTCCACTTACCCTTCAAATTAAAACCGATGACATGTTTAACATTGTAAGAAATAAGAACACAAACAAACAATCAAAGTAGCTATCCCATATCATATTCAATTTTAAAAAGGTTGATCTCATGAATATTCTCTTAAGGCAACCATCTGTACAATATCTCTTAGAATGCAATTTGCAAGTCAGAAAAGAGAAACATACATCAGTATAATATATCACTACTCTTTAATTTTCCTGAATTTTCAATCTAAGATTTTTCCTCTGATCCCTACAACTGTTCCACCGCCAAAGACACTCCTTTTCATTAGTCTTCTCTTCTTATTTTAAGTCAAATGTCATACATGAATTATATAAGAAATATTATTAAAAATGTAAATAAAACTAGGTAAAATAACATAAAATCAAATCAAAGAAAACTAAATAATAATGAAAGAAAGAAATAAATACATCAAAGTTCCTCGTGAATCCACATCCCTGTAGGAAGAAGTGACACATAGCAACTCTGCATCAAATAGAGGCACATCCACAGTATTAATTCAAGCGTCTCACTTCCCAAGGGAGAGTCATATATACCATAAGGGGCGTTTTTCAGAATCATTAGAAAACTGAACTTTTTTAAATTCTTAATTTTCGAATATTTATCAATATTTTTACATATTTGAGATTTCAGGATAAAAAAAATTTCTCTATATCCACCGCCCTCTAATAATTTCATCGTAGTGAAATAGCTCCTGGTCTTAAAATTTTGCAAAGTACTGTTATATAAAAGTTGTTTCTATCTTTTTCTTTATTCTTATGCATATTAAATATGAGTTTTATAATTTTAATGTTGAAGAAGAATTGAAATTCATGTTATACAGATAAAAAACATGAGGGATTTATTTATTAGAAAAAATTATATATACAACCCATATCAGCATGGAAATCGAAGAGTGTGTAGGAAAATTTGAATTCTCATATTGAACGAATGAAAATTATAAAACCCATTAAATATTTGTGACTCTCTCAAAATTCAATATAGAATCAAAATTTGTACATAACAAGTTTTTTTTCTGTTATGCATCACCAACTCTTTAAGTTTACAATTTCATGCAGCCACCGTTCATGCTAGCTCGACCCTGAAAACACTTTCACTTACTTTCATTCACTAAGCACTCCTTCAATGGAGTCATCATTGGACTCCATTATCGAAGTTAAAGAAGAGCTCATGGTTTCACCGTCATATGGTGGAAACCCAACTCGCAGAACTGCCTTTTTTCTGAAACCTTGTATGAGTAGCATCAAAGAGTCAGCATGTGACTTTCTTCTTCCCCTTTCCAAGGCCACTTCAAATCCTGCAAAGCTGCCAATTAAAGTGAGATATAATGGATGGAGAAACCCACAAGAAGAATGGAAAACATGGGTCCAACAACTGCAACCCAAGTATGAATATCTTTGGATAAAAGCGGGGATAGACAAAGCTATCAAAGCCTCTACATATGAAATCCACAGGAATGATGAGTTGATTCTTGAGCTTGCTCAAAGATGGTGTTCAAAGACCAACACATTCATATTTCCTTGGGGAGAAGCAACCATCACTTTGGAAGATATTAAGGTTTGTTGGGGTTACTCAGTTATGGGAGCTTCTGTTTGTAAGCCTTTTGAGACCAATGAGCAAAAGGAAACAGAAGCGGAACTAGTTGCTGCAAGAAGAATTTTTAATAGCACTAAAGTCAGAAAGGTTCTTCATAAGCCTTGGATGATGCATTTCATGAAGAATGAAAGCAAAGTGGAGCACGAGGCTTTTTTGGTTCTATGGTTGTCAAGGTTTGTATTCCCTGCAAATTCACCTGACACCATTTTGAAAAGCGTTGTCCCTATTGCCATACATCTAGCTAGAGGAACTGAAATGGTTTTAGCAAGCATTTATAGGGACTTGAGTTTGCTCAACAGCAACATCAACAATGCCACAATTAAGTGTAGAGGTAATCTATCTCTATCTCTATGGACACCTTTTCAATTGGTTCAAATATGGGCATTGGAGAGATTTAAAGCTCTGCAGCCACATCCACATGCAATTAAGCAAGGCCAACCATGGTTGAAAAACTTTTGCCTAACTGGAATGCATTTGACCAATTTGAATATGAAAATGCCACTTCCCTCCTTGTCAAGCTATCACAAACTAGAACTATCCCTGACTATTAATTAGGTGGCCTTTAAAAATCTTGCCAGCCAAGTTCATGCACTTACTGTCAGTGTTTTAAAACTCGGACCGGTCATCGAACCGGTCGAGGTAGAGCAAATGGACGTGAAGACGGCATCGGTCCGAACCGTGTTAGCTATGGCAGCTTCGATGGACCTCGAGATAGAGCAAATGGACGTGAAGACGGCATTCCTTCACGGTGATTTAGAAGAAGAGACTTATATGGAACAACCTGAGGGGTTCCAAGCTCCAGACCAAAAAGACTTGGTATGTCCATTGAAGAAGAGTCTCTATGGCTTGAAGCAAGCACCTCGGCAGTGGTACAAGAAATTTGAATCATTCATGACTGATCACAAGTTCGAAAAGACAGAAGCCGACCACTGCGTATTTGTGAAGAGGTATGAGGCAGGAGATTTTTTGATATTGTTGTTATATGTTGACGACATGCTTATTGTAGGGAAAGACAAATCGAGGATAGCCACCGTGAAGAAGGCGTTAAGCTCGTCCTTCGCAATGAAGGACCTCGGCCCTGCAAAGCAGATACTCGGAATCAAGATTATCCGAGATAGACAAAAGAAGCTACTGTGGCTAAGTCAAGAGAAGTACATTGAGAAGATATTGAAGAGATTCAGCATGGACAAAGCCAAAACAGTGAGCACCCCTAGCCGGACACATAAAGCTGAACCAAAAGCAATGTCCGAGATCTGATGAAGACAAAGATGAGATGCTGAAGGTCCCATATTAATCCGCCATCGGAAGTTTGATGTATGCAATGGTTTGCACCAGACCCGACTTGGCATATGCTGTTGGAATGGTAAGCCGGTATTTGTCAAACCCCAACAAAGAGCACTGGGAAGCAGTGACGTGGATCTTCAAGTACCTCCGATGTACCACCGATTTGTCTCCGATTTGCAGAAGGCAAAGCCGAGTTGCAAGGCTACTCGGATTCTGATTTAGGGGGAGATTTCGACTCGAGGAAGTCGACTACAGGTTACATGATGAGATTTGCTGGAGGAGCTGTCTCTTGGCAATCAAGACTTCAGAAATGTGTTGCACTATCGACAACTGAGGCAGAGTACATTGCCGCGACTGAGGCAAGCAAAGAGATGCTGTGGATAAAGAAGTTCCTCATGGAACTCGGCCATGAACAAGACAAGTACGAGCTGGGTTGTGACAATCAAAGCGCAATCCATCTTGCAAAGAATTCGACCTATCACTCCCGCACTAAACACATAGATGTGAGGTATCACTGGATCCGGGATGTGGTGGAAGGTGGAGAGCTCGAACTTGTCAAGGTACACACTGACCAAAATTGGCCTGATATGATGACGAAGCCGGTTCCAGCAAAGAAATTTGAAGACTGCTGTGAAGGAGCCGGGTTGATGCTGAAGCCGACGCATTGAAGTCGGAGGGGGAGATTTGTTGGGCTTCCTCCTTCAATGCTAAGCCCAAGTCCATTTGAGGGGTTTTCCTAAAATACCCCTAACCCTAATTCCACCTCTTCTAAATACCCATTGTTAGGGTGGAGGCAAAAACATATAAGAAGATTGATGATATGCGATCAGCATATAGGAAATTACAAGGCAAAAAGAGGAAGAAAATGACTCAATCAATGCAAGAAAAGCAGAGAAAAAGAGTAAAAATATCCAAAGTTTGAATATCAAGGAAGATAAACAAAAGGAGGCAAAAACATATCAAAAGAGACCTAAGTTCCCACGCTCACAGCGCGGGAGTGGCGCTGAGAGCGTGGGAAAGGAAAATTTGGCAGAAGGTCCCGCGCTGAGAGCGCGAGATCCGCGCCATCAGCGCGGGAGGTGGAGAATTGGCAGAAACTCCCCGCCCTGAGCGCGGGAGTGGCGCTCTGAGCGTGGGAGGCGCGAAAATGTGAAGATTCAAATGTGCAAATTAGGTCAGAATCTCTCTTATAAAAGGAGACTCAACCTTTGAAGAAGGGTATCTCTGAATACACATCACAAGACCTAGAGGAGGCATTCTTCGTGTTCATCACTCTGTTCTTGTATTCTTCTTTATTTTCTTTTCAGTTTATGTTGAAATCAGATCAGCGATCATGATGTTGATTGGCTAGATCTATTTCTGTAGTCAGGAGCATGATCCCTTTGTAAACAATTGTCACAAGGATTGAATCATTCTATGTATTGAATTTAATATATTTCATCTTTTATCTTGAGCGTATTGATATTATTTCTGTTAGATCTGATCAACCTAATAGGGAATAATATTCTGGGGATCAGGATTCACAATAGGGATATTGGAATACTGATCCTGAAAGGAGATAAAGATGACTCTCCATGCATGTTCTAGGGATAGACTTGTATGGATTGCAGTCGTGGGATTTATCTACATAATGCTTACTTTCAGGCGGAATTACTAAGGGATTAGGGTTCCAATTGAAGTAAAGGGTTAGATCGCCAAGGGATTGGGATCTAACTAATTATTTCTAAAAGATGATAATTTGTCTGAGTTGTTAATTTCAATAGGTATTATGAATCAATCCGAAGTAAAATTGGGAACAATTGGTGAATGTACCCTGGCTACAGTCTTCTTCATCACTTCTTCTACAAAAACATTTTCTGCATTTATTTTAAGTCTTTTTCATAAAAACCCTAAAAACAAGTCTTTACATTTTGAGTTACCATAGTGTGAAAACACCAATTGATTTATCTAACTTAAGAGGACTGGTTATAGTAGTAATTGTTTATCAATCCCTGTGGAGACGATCTTACTTATCACTTTATTACTTGGAACGATCGGTGCACTTGCCGAGATCGCAACAAGTTTTTGGCGCCGTTGCCGGGGATTGTGTTTACAATATTACAAATAACCTTAGATTCTTGAGATTAGATTCTTATTTTATTATTCTTTTATCTTGATTATGTTGTGCAGGTGTTACTAACAATTTTCTCTAATTTTTATGCGAGGTAGACTTCCACCTAAAGACTTTGTAATAGATTCTGAAATTACAAAGACAGAAAAGCAACTAAGGAAGGCTGCTAGACAGATCATTTGGGAAGAATTGAAGCACACATCTTTACAACCAATTCAAGAAATGGCCGAAAATAACAATGTTGGTCATGGGCGAGGAGGAAATGCCAACAATCAACCTCCAAGACTGTTGAATACAATTTTGACTCCAGTATTCAACAGGGCCAATTCAAGCATAGTCAGGCCAAATGTGGAGGCTAATAATTTTGAACTCAAGCCATCATTAATTTCTTTGGTGGAAAGGGTTCAATTTTCTGGAGCTGATGATGAAGATCCACATGAGTTTATGGACCGATTCTTGATGGTCTGTGATACCACCAAACACAATGGGGTATCTACAGATGCTATCAGGCTTCGGTTGTTCCCTTTCGCTGTTAAGGGAAAAGCATTGAGGTGGATCGAAAGACAACCAGCAAACAGCATTCTGACATGGGAAGATCTGTCCAGTAAATTCTTTGATCATTTCTTCTCCATGGAGAAATATAATCAGCTGGTGAATGAAATAACAAACTTTCGCCAGTTGGAAGGAGAATCACTATGTGCAACTTGGAACAGATTCCAAGAATTAAACAGGAAATGTGCACATTATGAAGGAGATGATGATAGAAAAGTGGTGATATTTTTCAATGGAATCACCCCCGAAACAAGGATGATAATAAATAGTGCCGCTGGAGGTTCTATTCGGGAAAGCACATCTGAGCAGGCTATTGAGTTGATCAAAAAGCTTGCAAGAAATGAAAATGAAAGTATGCTAGTTCCCACACAAAGAGCAATGAAAAAATCCACAGATAATGATGTGATATCATTATCTAAGAAGTTTGACAACTTGAGTGAAAAATTTGACAGATTTCAAGTGTCAAAAGTTCAAACAACTCTGCCGATTTGTGACCAATGTCAAGAAAGTCATGAATCCAATGAGTGCCCAAATCCATCATCCGAAGATTCACTTCAACAATTACAGGTGAATGGGATCTGGTACGATCAGCGTCCTCAACAACAAAATTTCCAGCGAAATCAAAATTTCCCTGGAGGTAACAACAATTTCCAACGGAGGACTCAAGGATCAGGTATGGATTTCAAAACTAGCAATAATTATACTCAATCTTCTCAGACTCAGCAAAAAGAGCCAGCCAAGTGGGAGAAAGCTTTCGCTCGAATGGCTAAGGCTTCCAATGATATGGCTCAACACACCAATGCTTTCATGGAAGAAACCAGAGCCAACAATAAAAATACAAATGCTTCCATTAAAAACCTGGAGAATCAGATAGGCCAGATGGCCAAACAATTTTCAGAAAGAATTTCAGGTACCTTCCCAAGTAACACAGTCAACAATCCAAAGGATGACTGTATGGCTGTTACAACCAGAAGTGGTAAGATACTAACAGTTCCAACAAAAACACTTGTGGAACTGGAAAAAGAGAAGGAGAAGCAAGAAAAGAAAGCAAGTGAACCAGAGATTGAGGTAATTGTAGAAAAAGAAAAAGAGCAGGTTGCAGAACAACCAGTGGTGCAAAAGAAAAGCATGAGTTAAGCCACGAGTATGTTATGTCTAAGGCACCCTATCCAGAAAGATTCAAGAAGGGAGCCTACAACAAACATTATGATAGATTCTTGGACATTTTCAAGAAACTACATATCAATATTCCTTTTGCAGAAGCCTTAGCCAATATGCCAGGGTATGCAAAATTCATGAAGGATCTCTTATCTAGGAAACAAAAATTGCAGGAATGTCAAACTGTAACACTCACTGAAGAGTGTAGTGCTTTTATCCAGCAGAAAATTCCAGATAAACTGAGTGATCCAGGAAGTTTTAACATTCCTATTGCTATTGGTGATATTGGCATTGGGAAAGCTTTATGTGATCTAGGGGCTAGCATTAATCTAATGCCCTTATCAGTCTACAAATCATTGGGGATTGAGGAATTGAAACCCACTGAGGTATCACTACAATTGGCTGACAGATCCGTAAGGAAACCCAATGGGATCATAGAAGATATTCTTGTCAAAGTTGATAAGTTTATCTTCCCTGCAGATTTTGTGGTATTGGATATGGGAGAAGGAAGTGAGAAGCCCATGTTATTAGGAAGACCTTTTTTGGCTACAGCCCGAGCCCTAATTGATGTTGAGCAAGGGATGATTAAACTGAGAATGAACGATGAGGAAATTATCTACAATGTTTCAGAAGCTATGAAGAGACCAGCTGATAATAATGATTGTTTCCAAATTGAATCTGTGCAACATAAGAAAGAACGGCCTCAAGAGCTTGATTATGAGTTGAAGGCTCGTGATTATGTACCTTTTGAAAAAGAAGGACTTACTGTAGAGGTTCTAAAAGAAAAAGCAGAAGACATAGAGGTTGGTGCCCCTAAAGTTGAGTTGAAGCCATTACCAGACACTTTGAAATATGTGTTTTTGGGAGATGGTGATACTTATCCGGTAATCATCAACAAGGCTCTATCAGAAGACCAAGAAAAAGAACTAGTGGAAGTTTTAAAAGCTCATAAAACCGCAATAGGATGGTCTATTGCTGATTTAAAGGGCATAAATCCTTCCTTTTGTACACATAAGATCCTCCTGGAAAATGATATCAAACCTGTGAGGCAACCACAAAGAAGATTGAACCCAACAATGAAAGAGGTGGTAAGGAAGGAAGTTGTAAAACTTCTTGATGCAGGAATGATTTACCCAATTTCTGATGCTGCATGGGTAAGTCCAGTTCAAACAGTGCCAAAGAAAGGTGGGGTCACAGTAATCACCAATGCAAAACATGAATTGATCCCAACCAGAACTATCACGGGTTGGAGAATGTGTGTTGATTACAGGAGGTTGAACACAGCTACACGGAAGGATCATTTTCCACTACCCTTTATTGATCAAATGCTAGAAAGATTGGCGGACCATTCTTATTATTGCTTCTTGGATGGGTATTCAGGCTACAATCAAATTCTTGTAGCTCCTGAAGACCAGGAAAAGACAGCTTTTACTTGCCCATTTGGAATCTTTGCATATAGAAGAATGTCATTCGGCCTTTGCAATGCGCCTGCCACATTCCAAAGGTGCATGCTTTCCATCTTTTCAGATATGGTGGAGAAAGGTCTAGAGGTATTTATGGATGATTTCTCTGTTTTTGGCTCTAATTTTGATTTTTGTTTGAACAATTTATCCAAAGTTTTGAAAAGATGTAATGAGACAAATCTGGTTTTAAATTGGGAAAAGTGCCATTTTATGGTAACTGAAGGTATAGTGCTGGGACACAAAATTTCTAAGGCAGGGATTGAAGTGGATAAAGCAAAATTAATGTTGATTGAACAACTTCCCATCCCTGTAAATATAAATGCTGTTAGGAGTTTCCTAGGACATGCAGGTTTTTACAGGCGATTCATCAAGGATTTCTCCAAGATTGCTAAACCATTAAGCCAACTCTTGGTGAAGGATTCAGAATTTTTATTTGATGATGCTTGTTCAAAGGCCTTCCATGTGTTAAAAGAAAAGCTTACTACAGCTCCAGTGCTTACAGCTCCCGATTGGAACCTTCCATTTGAACTCATGTGTGATGCCAGTGCATATGCAATTGGTGCAGTCCTTGGTCAGCGTAAGGAAAAGTTATTACACGTCATTTACTATGCTAGCAAAGTTTTGAATGATGCTCAGATTAATTATGCAACAACTGAGAAAGAAATGTTAGCAGTAGTTTATGTTTTAAATGATTATACGTATTTTTTGAATGATTATACGTATTTTTTGCAAAATTAATTTTTATGTTTTAATTTATAATTTTTATATTGGTTATGCACGTATATTTAAAATGTTTACGTTAAATATTTTTTACAAAAATACTTGTACAAATTTTTTTCTCTTTTGTATTATTTTTTAAATTAAATTTTAACTTATTTTCTTTTAAAGTATAAATAAGTCATTCTTATTTTTTTTGCCTTTTAAATTTCAAATTTATATTATTTTTTATCAACTCTACATATTTTCTTTAATTTTAAATATTTTTTCATTTAATCTAAAATTTTATATTATATTAAGTTTATTATATATATGTTTTTTCCGCTGCAGAAACATTAAATGTCGAACTCTTTTATTACCCATCAAATTCAAAATTCAAATTTAAATTATTTGAATTTTAAATATTAAATATTTTCTACCTAATAGACATAGTAATAAATTGTTAAACACTATTAATAGGCTTAACAATTCTCGAGGCAGAAAGCAATGGGAAACATTAAAATAGTCTGTAAAATTTCATTTGTGTAGAGCTTCATATCTTATTGACAAAAAAAAACTATATTATTATTTATTGATGTTTTTTTATTTCAAAAAATAATTACAAAGCCAATATATAGAAAAGATATTATTTGCATAATAATCATGAAACAAATTTCAGGATTTTCAGAAAACCAAAAATCGATCCAATCCAAAACAAAAAAAGTTGGATTGGATCGGGATTTGAGAAAAAATCCAAACCGAATGGATGATTAAATGATCAAACCGAAGGAATTGGATCAGATGATTTTTGCTTCCAAAATCAATCCAATCCAGACCGCGAACACCTCTAGAATATATGGTGCTCAAGTGCTAAGAAAGCAAGAAAAGTAAGTATGATTGTACACTCGCATTTTAATTTTATTCATTGATTGATTAATTAATAATTATAATTATTGCGGTTGAATTTGCCATAAATAACTATTTTATTTTTATTTAGATTGTTTTATTATGGCCATTTTATTTGAGAAGATCCGGTTTCGGTTAAACTTTGACAGGAGGAATCTGTTTATGTTTGGATTTGTATTTAATTGAGCCATAATTACTGTAGGACCAGTGGCGTACGTCTAAACCAGCAGGTGCCTTGGCACCTGTTTGGTTTTTTTTTTTTTTGTTAACTTGTTATATATATTATATAATTACTTATAATTATTTAAAGTAAAAATTAATTTTGGCACCACCTAATTAGAAAATCAAATACTCCATACAAAATAACAACAAATTAATTAAATGCAAATAAATAATAAGGAACATGTATAGTTTGGTTATTTTTGTGTTTTGTCTTTTTTTATTTTTTATCCTTTATATTTGTTATATTATTTATTCTTACTCCTGTTATTTAAAAAAAAAAAAAAAAAGCATTGGAATTGGAGATTAAGGAAGAAACATGCCAACTAAGGGCTAAAGATGTGACTAGTAACTTGCTCTGCCAATAGATCTTTAAACACCTACAATTACAAAATGTTTCATTGCGTTTTTTAAAATATCATTCAGCGAATCAGCATGAGGAAGATAATGTCCGCACTTAAAATAACCTCATGAACAGTTCCTATGGATAAAAAAGGTAACTTCCATTTCAAACTCGTAATTCTGAGAAACTGCATAACAAAATTCATGAGCTACAAAGAAAACTCGATGCCGAAAAAAGCATTGGAATTGGGGATTGCAACTCGTCATTGATTTTACACTCCTTGACAACATGAGTTTGTTGAAGTTCTTCAATTGCTTCCAACTCCTACTCCTCCTTATTCTCCTACTTCTTTCTTCTAAACAGCTAGTCTAAAAAATCAAGCTTCAGGTTTTAAATTCTGAATATCAATCCTAATTCAAACAAAGCCTCAAGTTTTCCTTCGTTTTGACAATTTCCATTGCTTGATTATATGCGAAACACCCTCCTTCAATGAAGCCTTCCTTCCTTCCTTAAAATTCCAGAGCTCCTCCGGTAATGAGTTTCTACCACTAGGATTGTACTCATTCAACTCCATCAGAGCTCTAGCCACAGCTCCAAAGACCTCATCACCGAACTCATCCTTTAATGTTCTCAGTTTTTCATCTTCTTCATCTAAAATTTCCTGCATAATATATAAATCCAACATAGACTTAGATCATGGACCATGCATAGAACAATAGGCACCTTGATCAGCCAATACATCTTTAAACAACACCTACAGCATACCTTATTTCTTAGCTATTGCAAAATGATGCATTTTGTTTTTTAATCAATAATCAGCATGAACAATGGATGCCACATGAACATTTCCAAGAGATAAAAAAGATAACTTCCATTTGAACACATGTAATCTTGATTATTGTACCTTAGCGTTCCCAGCTTTATCTAATAAAACTTTATATGGATGCCAGCTTGGATCTGTAAGATAAGCCTCCCACTGTGAGCACAACTCCACAGCTTTCACATTCACTTCATCATTAGAGAATTTTCTCTTGGCTGCTTTCACAAACGGCTTACCATCAAGCTCCCCCATTCTTTTAACACCAATAAATGCCCCAGTCATCTTCCCTATCCCCTGTGGACAAGGAAATCAGATTGAAAAGCTTATTTTGCTACAAGTTTAACTTTAAGCATCAGATCCTATAAAGAAGCAGCATGAGAAAAAACATGCAAACAACCTTAATTTTTCATACAAAAAAAGCCATCTATCTTGGTTTTGAAAATAATTTAGAGAAGATATTCCAAAGTTGATTTTCAAACCATTGAATGAATTGAAGGCCTAAAGACATAATCACATCGAAGAGATTCACATTTATGCACAGAAAAATATACATACACTAATTAATTCCTTGCGAGCATCTTGCAATTCGTCATTGGTTTTCTTGACAACAAGAGTTTGTTTAAGTTCTTCCATTGCTTCCAATTCCTTCTCTTTATCCTGCAAAGCCAATTTAATTGCATCCATTTTTTTCTTCTCCTCCACATCTTCATCCTCCCCCATGTGTTTCATTACTTTGAGAGCTCCCCTCATGTGTTCGATCTCCAATTCCAGTGTTTGTTTAGCATCAAGTCTTCTTTGTAGTTCATGAATTTTTTCATAGAATTTCTCCTTTTCTTTCTGTAACGTTAAACCACAAAATGACCAAGTCAAAATCTTAAATGGATACAAGTAATTGAATTAAATACTCTCAATAGAAGAAAATGGAATCCATATATACAAAAAAAAGGAATCCGTGCCTTTTGTTCTTCAGCCAAATGCATCACTTTCTCATCAGCCTTGTTTTGCTCCATTATTGCCATCTCATTCTGCAGTCAAAGAAGATGAAGAACAAAATTCATAAGTCTTAGAATTATTAAAATAGAAAAGAGAAAGAGGAGGAGGATAAAATTGACACAAAATGACTGGCTTATCCATAAAATTACACAGGCAAAATATATTACATTTTTCTTCTTAAAATGTAGTTCCTTTCTCTCATTGTCACTCCGTGCTTGACGCTTTTGCAGATCATTCTCAAGGTCCTGAAGCTCTTTCTTTTGAGCTTCCAGATGCAATCTGGCTTTTTCATGATCCATAAAAATATTGTTCAAATGATCACGGTCCCTCCGCTGTATCTTTTGAATTTCTAATGGAACAGGGTGAAACACAAGGTAAGTAAGTACCTTAATGATTAGAAAATCACATGAACTACAATAATTCACTTCAAAGTAAAATAGACAATAAGCTATCATGAAAGGATAGATATAATAATCATACAAAGCAGAAAGTTTCACCAATCAACTCACAGAAACACAGTAAACTATGATGAAAAGAAAAACCAACACGAACTAGAACAACAATTCACTTAAAAGTTTCAACATACCATTATTAAATGATTTAATCATCTCCTCTTTCTGTTCCATCACTCTGTTCAGGGACCAATCAATCTCATCATATTTGCTACATACCTGTTCCAATTCCTTATTCTTCATTATCAAGGTATTAGCTAAACCCGGAGGACAAGCTTTGATGTTTTCCTTTGTCCTCCGCTTCTTTCAGAAACAGTTTTCAAGTCCCCATTTTTACGAAGGTGAAAACCAATTATACTCTTCAAGTTGTAGTCATCATCGCGGGCCACCCATCCACACAGCCTACCCCTTGGCATCTTGAACTGTAGTAATCCATCTTACCACAATGTTCCGCTTCAAAGCCTTTTTCAAAGTTCATAGCATTGTTGAAACCATCCCAATCTTTGCTGAACTCGACAATGGCAAAACATCGAATGTAGTTATAGTTCCATAGAGACAGAACTCTCAAAGGGTGAAATCCTTTTAGGGTAAACTCCTCCCTGAGTTTGGTACCACTTTCTCCAACATACCTCCGTTTTCAATTTTCGTAGGAATGTTTTAGCAACGAATACCAATCCAAGGCAGCAATACATTG
>JAVKPL010000780.1:0-15760 GCA_032173675.1 Gastrolobium villosum
CTAGCTACATTTTGTCCTTCTGTTTCCTGTAGTTTTATTTCTTGAATAGTTTAATATGAATAGTTTTATTTCTATGCAAGACACATAGGCACCACCTTATGCCATGTTGAATCTAGGTTAAATTGGTGTAGATCGAGCTCTCCATCGGGCTTGTGGGGCCTAGTATTACTCGGTTTAGGGGTACATAGCCTTAAATTTGGGAGGCCCAGTTTATGAGTTCAAGAGTTATATTAGACTGAAAGGTACAGTCTCCCTGCAAAGGAAGTCTAGTTTAAGAGTTTTTTGAGCTGAATTAAACTATTTATTGACTTGTCAAAATTTCACTCATATTCTGTTTTGGTTTTTAATTTTAGGGTGGTAAAAGTGAGAAGAAAAAAGCAAGCGTGATCCTGATACATCATTCATAAAATAAACCAGACTATGCATACAGTAGAGAATCCAGTTGCCATTTCTGAGTTGAGAATTATAATGGGAAAATAACCGAAACAAACACAAGTTAAAAAGCGCGAAGTATATAGTTTGATTTACCAACTTTTACTATACTGATTCAAAACTACTGCAACTACCCATATATTTTGTTACAACTTAGTGAAAAACAAAACATATACATTGACGAGCTTCTGAGTCACCAACACATTGTGCCATCAATTTCACTGATTTATAATTGATGCTATAATACCCATTAATTTTTTAAGCTACAAATTTTGAGTATAGGATTATATGACCAAAGTTTTGCCAAATGCTTAGGCCTATGAAAGGTTGAAAATAGATAGTAAAGTGACTAGGAGGAATATGTTGCCATTAATTGTTGGTATAACTAAGTAGACTTGAATTAAAAGGTTTATCTTTCATACTTACATCAATATTGTTGCTACATGTAGAGTGCTCAATTTCCACCAAAGATGGATAATCTAGGAGAAAAGCTAAATCCTGCATTGTTTATATGGAGAGAAACACGTCGAATTTACATGATTAAAATTCATTCTCAAAGTATGATAATTGATCGTATGTTGATTTTGGAGAAGGAGAGAGCACGCGAAAAAATAATGAAGTGAATTACTAGTAATGAAGGTTGAAAGATAATAAGAATGAGGCCTATAGCGTTTTTGAACTTGTGTGCAATGTTAAAACGAGAGGGTGGTCGCTAATCAACCCAATGGGTAAGTATAGAGGAACAAGTTGCCAAAACCCTTTATATTCTAACGCATGATGTTAGAAATTTAGAGGTTTAATTCTGGTTTCGACGCTCTGGTGAATCCACTAGTCGGCATTTTCATCGTGTCCTTCGATCAATAGTGGAATTAGAAGACAAATATCTTAAACAACCAGATGGCTCACAAATTCCTATGGAAATTCTTGAAAGCAACTAGTTTAACCGATTTTTTAAGGTAAAAAATTATTTTCATATTTAGAGTTAAAAACATGTATGGTTAAAAATATTGATGATATAATAGCAATGCCAGGATTGTGGCGGGGCAATTGGTTGTACACATGTTCATGTCAAAGTTCCATTGAACGAAGCCTCAAAATATAGTGGTCGAAAAGATTTTCCAACACAAAATATGTTGGTTTCTTGTTGGTTTGACCTAATATTTACTTATGTTCTTCCTGGACCGGAGGGAGCTGCTTTGGATTCAAGGATACCAAAAGATGCACTACGCAAAATAGATAATCTTAGAATACCTAGAGGTAATTAGTAATTGTTGTTTTCTAAAATTTTCCTCGTTTCATTAGAGACATCTAAGCAGTATTATTTAATAGGTAAATATATCTCTTGATGCTGGATTTATGTTGAGAAGGGTTTTGATCACACCTTATAGATCAACACGCTATCACTTGAAAGAATTTTCCTCAAGAAATGTACCTCAAACACCTCAAGAATTATTTAACCATCGTCATTCATCATTACGTAATGCTGTTGAAAAGGTTTTTGGGGTTCTGAAAAAAAGATTTCCTATTATTGCTAGTGGCACAAAACCAACTTATGGAATCAAGACAAAAAATAGAATTATCATGGCATGTTGCATTTTGCACAATTATTTGATGATGGTTGACCTTGATGAAGAGTTGGTTGTTGAGGTGGATGAAGAGATTCCTAACCAAAGTGTATCTGAACAACATGGAAATATCAATATAGACGACGAGGATGAGGATGAAGAACATACTCGTTTAGGAGAAAATTTGAGATATTCGATAGTTGATGCTATGTGGAGAGCTTATAGATCATGATTTATTTCTTTCTTATGTTCAGGATTATTATGTATTTTTTTACTTCATGAACTGTTGTTTTGTATTCGGGGTGTAATTTATGCATAATAGATATGTTACCCATTTTATGTTGTTATAGTATTATCAAATTTGTGATTGTGAGCCACTGATTCCACTTAATGCTGAATTTTACATATGCTTAATGTTGAATTGCTATACTGCTAAAGTTTTATTTAGGAATCATGTCTAAGTCGGAGACTAAGTGAGAGACATGGATACAAGAGATGGATGATTCTCTTGTTGATGCTTTTTTGCATCAACAGAATGATGGAAATAAAGTTAGTGGTTCCTTCACTCCCAAAGCTTATGAAACCATCATAAAGGAGTTGCAACATGGACGCCCATTTGAGAAGAGAAAGTGAAGCGTCATTGGAAATTAGTAAAGAGATGTTTTTCCAAGTGTTATGACTTGTTCAAAAATGGCTTGAGTGGATTTGCTTGGGACCCAATTACAAAAAAATGGTGCGCTGAGTCTGAAGTTTGGTAAAAGCTAATTGAGGTATATTATGAACTTTTCCTTTTTTTCATCCCTTTCATGTTTTAGCATTATAATATTTGTTCAATAATTATTATTTTATAGGCTAAGCCTAAAGCAAAAGAGTGGATGAGATAGTCGAAAATTAATTATGACAAGTTGATGATCATGTGTGGAGGAGATAGAGCCACTGGACAACATGCTGAGATTGCCAAAGACATTACAAACAAATAGTCATTTCCTAGAGAATCTGAGTCCATAGAAACCATAGAGGTGACATTCAAGAGTGCTCAATAGTTTGGCAATGAAAAAGAAGTTACATCACCTGAAGTACAAGATACTTGCAGTCAGGAGGTTAAATCTAAAAGGGCTAAAAGGTCAAAGGATGAAGAAGTTGAAAGTATAAAAGTGGCACTTTAAGATATTGTTGGAGCTCTTAAAAAGGGTAATGCACCTCTTAGAGAAAGTACTACTATTTATGAACAAGTTCAGCTGAAACTTCCAATTGCTGAAGCTGAAATTTGGAAACTTTTGGAGGATTTGAAGATTGAGAAGGAAGACGTCAAGCGGCTGGAAAAGTAATTTTACCCATATATATATATATATATATATATATATTTATATACACACACACACAAATATATACACACACGCGCACACGCACACACATATATATATTTGTTTTGTTTGATGCTTTTAGATAATATACCTGGATCTATTCTTTGGAAAATATATCATAAACCTTTGTTGTGTTTACTCAACTTGAAACAATGGTTAAGTTATAACTTAATACTAAAATTAAAGCCTTCGGGAAGGAATACATGAAATAATCATATTTTACAAAACCATGATATTATTCACAAAATGTCCCACGCTTATATTCACCAACAAAATAATAAGCTAGAAAGAAAGCATTGTTATGTCGTTGAAACAGGCCTACCATTTCTTACAAATTAATCTATACCTTTTAAACATTGGGAAGACGCCTTCCTCTTTGTTACCTTCATCATAAATCAATTACCCTTACCAACTCTTAATAAGGAATCACCTTTTGAAATACCTTTTAAGAATTACCCAAATTACTCTTTTTTTAAAAACTTTTGGGTGTGTTTGCTACCCTTGCCTTAGATAATGCAATTCTCACAAACTGGACTACATATTACATAACATCCCGGACGCTGACGATTGTATGGTTAGTGGAAGAGTTAATTTGCAACCAAATATATTGTTAGTGGAAGAGCTAACGTACAATGTTTCAGCTTGAGAGGTGCATGAATGAATCTAATCAACATCCGAACAAGAGGGAGAGGGATCCGGAGACTGTGTAGGTATGAGATTGTACAGTTAAGAATGACTTATAAGGATTAATGTGTACTACCTATACTAATAAGATACATCTACTTTTTGGTAGCCCATAATAGAAGAACTCCATAGTTAAGTGTGTTTGACTTAGAGAAATTATGGGATGAGTGACTTCCTGAGAAGTTTCTTAAGAAGTGTGTGAGTGAGAACAAAGCATGCTAAAAAGTCTTGTGCTAATTTGTGGAGACAGTCACTGATCCTGAAAGTTATCGGGCATTACAAAGTTTATCTTTCCCACAGATTTTGTGATATTAAACATGGAGGAAGACACTGAGATGCCTTTACTTCTTGGAAGACCCTTCTTAGCTACTGCAAGAGCTTTGATTAATGTTGAAGAAGGAAAATTGATGCTAAGAGTAGATGATGAGAAGGTGACCATTGATGTTTTTGAAGCTATGAAACATCCTGTCGACGGAGGAGATTGCTTCAAGATTGATGTTATCCAAGATATTGTAGATGAAGAAATTGAGGAAGCAAGCTATCCCTTAATGGAATTAGATTCATTGGAAGAGAAGTTATTACAAGAAGTCAGTCATGAAATCAATGCAGTAGTTACAAATGAAGATGCGGTGCCATCGATTGAAGAAATAGTAAAGAAGAATGATGATGCAACCCTTGGAACATCGAAAGCAGAATTGAAGTAATTACCTCATACCTAGAAATATGCTTTTCTTGGAGACAACAATACTTATCCAATCATCATTAATGTTTATTTGACAACTACTGAAGAGGATAAACTTTTAAAGGTATTAAGGGAGTATAAATCCGCTATTAGTTGGGCTATTTCAGATTTGAAAGGTATAAATCCCTCCATTTGCACTCATAAAATCTTGACGGAGGACGATGTTAAGCCAGTCAAGCAGTTGCAAAGGAGACTTAACCCAACAATGAAAAAATTTATGAGGAAAGAAGTGGTGAAGCTCTTAGATGAAGGGATGATCGTGATCCATCCAATTTCTGATAGTTCTTTGGTAAGTCCAGTTCAGACAGTGCCCAAGAAAGATGAGATCACAGTTATGCATAATGAGAATAATGTTGATCCCTACAAGGACAGTCACTGGGTGGAGGATGTGTGTCGATTACAGGAGACTTAATACTGCTACCCGAAAGGACCACTTCCTTTTACCATTCTTGGATCTGATGTTGGAGAGACTAGAAGGTTATGCTTATTATTGCTTCTTGGATAGCTACTCAGGATATAATCAGATAGCAGTTGCTCCAGACGACCAAGATAAGACAGCTTTCACATGCCCTTATGGTGTCTTTGCCTATCGATGAATGTCTTTCGGGTTATTTTATACCCAACGTATCTGGTTTAAGAGTCTGAAACTGTGCAGCCTCTATATAATGCAGTGTTAACTCCTTTAAGCAAAGCAGCTACTTTGACTCTCTATTTTGATGATCATCCTTGGGTCTCTTTTTCTGTTCTCATTTTTGCTTAGTTCTATTTGCAACTTCAGCATTAAAGACTTTTGTCTTTATAACCAAATGTCTGATCTCTAACCATACAAAAACAACTTTGATTCCAGACGTGTCATTGTCCTCCTTTGCTTGATATTGATGTTGCTTGCTGCTCTATCTTTTTTTTATTTTTTGAGTATAGGAAAAAAAATTAAATTAAATAAATAAAAAAAGAAAACGGACAAATATTAGTGTTTACAATATGAAATGCCACTGAACAACATTTTGGAGGTTGAGATCTTCAAAGTTTGGGGCAGTGACTTCATGGGACCATTCCCTACTTTATATACTAACAAGCACATCATAGTAGCGGTCGATTATATGTCTAAATGGGTGGAGGTAGCTCCTCTACCTACAAATGATGCTCGGATTATGATTTTGTTCATTAAGAAAAACATCTTTGTGCGTTATGGGGTGCCTAGAGTTATTATTAGTGATAGTGGTACACACTTCTGCAACTGTCAAGTTGAGTGCGTGCTTGCTAAGTATAGAGTCAAGCATCGCATCACCACTCCTTATCACCCACAAACTAGTGAGCAAGTGGAGGTTTACAACAGAGAGCTGAAGCGCATTCTTGAGAAAATATTTTCATAGTGGAAGATTTCTCGGATTTAGTGGTCTCGTGTTTTTTACTCCTCATATTGAAAGAGTTTTCCACGTTAAAATTGTCATGTGTTCTTTGTGTGTTATTATTTTTTATTTTTTTTGGTTAAAAAAAATTAAGTTATAAATCAAATACTTTCTGTGATGCAATACGAAGACTTCCCAGGAGGTCACCCATTATACTACTACTCTCACTCAAGTACATTTATTTTTTTATTTCTTTATTTTCTTGTGTTGCCACATATTTACTTCACTTCGTTAAATAGAAGTTGTTATTAACCCTAATATTTACGTTTCTTGTTTAAATGATGACCTGTTAGATACTTGGATTTAGACTTTATGTGGTGTTAATCAATTAGACTTGTGTTCTGTCCTGTGGACAGAGATGTTCAACCTATGTTAGGTTGATTGATCACTTTGGACCGTATAGCCTTGACCAGGGGTATCTATGGAAAAGATATCCCTATGCCTAGCTTGATCACTGCAAAGTATATGAATGTGGTGATAGTGTGTTGTGTGTATCGAATATCAAGTGTCTTGTTCTGTCGAGGAGCCCTCCTATTTATAGGGGCTGCCTCTGATTTGAATTGGTGTAGCTGAGCTGTAGTGACGTGGGATCATCAATGCTTTGTCGGCCGTTACCAGAGGTTACGTAATGCCATCATGTCTTCATAACTACAGCCCGTTTCAGATATTTGAATGGGGAATATTCGATGGGGCATTCCGGGTTGAGGAGATGGGCTTGTTCGGTTTGGGCCTTCTTACCGGGTTCCTGAAGTGAGCCGACTTATATGGGCATTTAGCCCGGGTACATGGTACAGATCCATAACAACTTGTGTGCATTGCTGTTGCATAGCAAGTTAGCAACCCTGCTTAAGACGTGCCAGGCTTTTGACCATGGGTTTATCAGTCGCTCTATGAAATAGCATGGTTCCACTTTCAAACCGGCGTGGAGTCTAGATGGTGTGTGGTTAGCGAAGGCACGACAACTTTTGAGATATTTCTGACTAGAAAAGATAAACCGATTCAATATTTATGACATTTTATATTAGGGTTTTAAAATTCTCATTCAACATGAGAATTCAAATTTTCTTACACACCCTTCAATCTTCGTGCTGACATGGGTCCTACATATAATTTTTTTCTAACACATGGGTCCCATATGCTTTTTATCTCTATGACATAAGATTTCAATTCTCCTTCAACATGAGAATTATAAAACCGTTTATATTAACACATAAAATGATGGGATTTATCGTTAAAATTAGAAAAAAAAAAGGATAGCATAATTATTGAACTGTCTATGCATAAGATAGTAGTCTCTTATAATATGAAATTAATATTTTCTTCAAAATAATTATTCTCCGTACTTTTAGAGTTTTGAGAACAATAAATTTAAAAAAACCATATAAAAATGTTCAGTAATTTGAATTCTAAAATTTGAAAAGCAGAGTGTTATTTTTCTTTTTTTGACAGATAGATAGTGTTATTAAAATTATATTTACAAAACTCCCCTTACCCAATTTTTTTCCCTTTTCAAAACTAAAAAATTCTTTTGAAAACAAAAATCAAACAGAGACTAAAGTCTTTACAATCATTTTCTGTTCGTAGTATATTTTTCTAAATTTATTTATATTCATGAATTAGTTTCTAAATTCGATATTATATCAATCATGTCTTTATCTATAAAAAAGAAATGCATTATGTGTTACGAAATTAAAACACATCGTATATTTTTATCATTAACATTTTTACTTTTTTTTTCGATTTAACTAATTTTGACTAAATTTTTCGTATTTTATCTTTTCCTTTTAAATTTTATAGTTTCCTTTTTTTTTCATGTGTAATTTTGAAAAATTTGATTTAATTTGAAATAAGTTTTTAGAGATACTCTTAAAGGGACAATTTATCCAAAGTTAGATTTACTAAAATCTAGAAGAGCCTTATTGAAATTAAATCATATTCAATAATATTAAAGGATTCTAGAACACTAACTTTGGCAAAAAAATTAATTTATTGTTTTTTTAATAAAAAATTACGAAAAAGTAGTCGTTTTAAAAAAAATTACGAAACTATAGCAGTCAATCACGCCCAAAAGGGGGCGTGACCACCAGGAGAGAGACACGCCCGGCAGAGGGCGTGACCACCCTGGGTAACACGCCCAAAACAGGGCGTGACCAAGGAGGAGAGAGACACGCCCAAGGAAGGGCGTGACCCACAGGGGTAACACGCCCAACGTAGGGCGTGACCCACTGGGAGGTCCTGCCCAATCCTGGGCGTGAGTAACTAAACTGCACTCTATTTAAACGTCCACCCTCCTACACACTCTTCACAACTCTCTCATTGTTATGCTTAAACTCTTTGATAGTTTGCACTTGTTTACTCGTATTTTATTTTATCTTTTCATATTTTGATTTTTAAAATGAGTTCTGATACTATTCGTGTTGTTCTTTATTTTAACGGTAGGATAGAAGAAGGTCGTCGTGGTGTTATTTTTGCAGGGGAGAAAAGGACATCACGTATTAAACGGAACTCAACGGTTGCAGAGCTGCATCAGAAAATACGTCAAAAATTATGTCTCGCAGACAACCAATTGATCACTCTAGTCACAGCAAGATTATGGCAACTTGAACAATACATGAGCTTGCAATTGGTCGATGATGAAGACATCGATATGGTAATGGAAGAGTTTTCCAACCAATCCCGAAAGGATTTCCTAGAGTTGTATGTGGATATTACCACCGCGGAGGAAGTTGTTATACCAATGAGGTCAGTTAGGTCTACTTCTCCTGTTATTGCATCCTCATCTGTTGCTCCTGCTGTTAACATGTCTGATGAAGATGAACATGATCCTACTTGGGTTATGGATGAGGAGTATGACGAAGATGATGAAGAAAATATTGCAATGGAGGATCGTCTTCTTGCAGAGGATGCGAGTGCATCGGACAATGACGAAGAATGTGTCAGGTCTGGTAATGAACTTCAACCATGGCATGATTTGGGGGAGTCTCGTATGGTTGTACATCATGACACAACATCGAGTCAAGCACCAGAACATCCTGAAGGTATGCTACGAATTAATATACGGTGTGTTTCGATGTCGCAATTATCCATTAAGAAAATAACTCAATTCTATTATTATTATTACGTAGTACGTGTAGACGATGCACCTGCTGATCCTTTTTGGTCAGAAATTCCACATTACACATATATTGATTGGGATTATCCGAGTGAGGCACAATCATGGACACAGAGTTCGGGTTCAATCCAGGGTCCATGGCAATTGGGAGACAAATTGTATGTTAACCAACAATTTACATCCAAAAAGGAGGCTCAGATTGCAATCAAGCGCTACCTCATGAAGGAGCATCAAGAAGCAATTGTGGTTGAGAGCACTCCCACAAAATTAAGCATGAAATGTTGCGCGCACGTCCAAGGTTGCCCGTGGAGGATCAGGGTAATTAAACCAACGTATGGTGAAAATTGGAAGGTAACGAAATGGGGTGGGAATCACGATTGCTTGAATGATCATCTTTCTCAAGATCATCGACAACTTGATTCTGACGTTATTGCAGCACTTGTAGTAGGTATGTAATTTCAAATTAAAAAGCTAATTAAAATTGCTGTTGGTATACCTGTTATTCTGTTAATGTTTATATCCAGTCTTTGTAATTCAGAGATGATAAAAAAGGAACCTTCATTGGCCATTGCTCTCGTTCAGGAGAGAATAACTCATTCATATGGATTCAAAGTTTCATATAGAAAGGCATGGTACGCAAAGCAGAAAGCCATGGCAATGTTATATGGTGATTGGGAAGAATCGTATGCATTTTTACCCAGGTGGTGTGAATATATGCTTCGTTTTGCACCAGGTTCCTTTTACAATATTCAAACAAAGGATTGTTTTGTTGCGGGGCAGTTGGATCCCGGAAAACGTGTTTTTGTTCGTTGTTTCTGGACTTTTAGACAATGTTGTGAGGCATTTAAATTTTGCAAACCAATGATACAAATTGATGGCACTCATCTATACGGAAAATATAAGGGAAAGTTGTTGATTGCCACATCTCAAGATGGCAATAATGAATGTGTGCCACTTGCATTTGCCGTTGTTGAGGGTGAGACATTGGAGGCTTGGTCATACTTCCTTGCCAATCTTCGTCTGCACGTCACACAAGCACAAAATATATGTCTAATTTCAGACCGACATGTTAGTATATTATCGGCTGTTGAAAATAATCCCCTATGGCAGGCACCTCATGCATTTCATGTGTTTTGCCTACGACATGTTGCAAGCAATTTTAATCAACGATTTAGAAATGACAAATTGAAGGCCAGCCTGATGAATATAGGTATGTTGCACACTATGATTGGTATATCTGAATGTTGTAGTTTTTTGTTAAGCATAAACTGTGTGTTTTTTAATTGTTCGCAGGATATACTCCTTGCATGGTGGATTTTGAGAGGTCCCTAGCAAGATTTCGTGACACAAGCAGGCAGGTAGCTGAATGGATTGATGCTATCCCTAAGGAAAAGTGGTCGCGTGCACATGACCTTGATGGAAGAAGATTTGGGCATATGACAACAAACTTGGCAGAATCCATCAACAGGGTGTTAAAGGGAGCAAGAAACATGCCCATTACTGGTCTGGTAATGTAACAGCCCGTGTTAACCCGGTCTGTTAACACACTATCGTATTAAGCCACGCTTAATAAAAATGCGGAATAACTTTTTTCTTTAATTCAATTATGACGTCATTAACTTAACCAACTTGATTACTTAATCATTTTCATAAAAATACTGCCTGTATGTAAATTGCAAGACATCTAACTGGAATACCTCATATATAAGTAATAGTGAGTATCTAAGGCCACAGGTCTACACAAGTAGCCTGGGTCAAAATCCTGATACTTTAATTACAACATTAACGTAAAAGGACAAAAGCACAATCATGTGGCATGGACAAACCCCATGCTCACCAAATAAGGCAACAATGCCCAACAAACAGTCTCAACATAATCAGCAGAAAACATAAACAACAGTCGGAAAACATAGCAGTAAATCCAGCACATCATCAATCAGCTCAGCTCTGGCCTCCTGCCACCTGAGCCCTCAACATTACCTGATCCTGAAATAAGCGTCCCCAAACGTGGGGTGAGATCTCTAACAAGAAATCTCAGTAAGACAAGGGGTCCTCAAGGAGTCTCCACCCCAAGCTCACTTACATGTGTAATATAAGTTCTAAAAACAGTATTTACAATATAAGTTCCAAATCATGCGATGCAGCAATTAATCATGTCATGTGTGCATATCAAATCTACTGGCCAGAGAAATGTAGGAATACGTCTATGCCTACATGAGTACCAGGACGCTACCTGTACCTCACCACAGCCTCACCATCTTGTATGTACTACATACTCAGGCTTACCGTATAGGTGGACACCACATGCATATCATAATAGCTCATTACATATAAACAGCTCAACAGCATTTCAAAATAATCAAAGCATGTAACACATCATGCATAAACCCATCCCCATGGGACATGGTGGAACATCAAAATGGCTAAACCGAGGACACGAAAGCTTACCTTGCAAGCTAGCTATCCAAGCCAAGAGTCCAACCACTCACTAGTCCTCAAACAGCAGTATCACAATCTGATGTGGACCATTCAACAAGTCAATATAAATGCATCACAAGCATACAACTTAAAGACTACGCCTTTCCTTTACGTTTTACGTCTTAAGGCTTCCAACAAAGCCATAAGCCCTTAATCATGTGATTCTGACTTAGTCCAGTTATTACAGAAGTCCAACTTCCTTAAACTAGGGTCCACACACACCCCATAGCTTACTGTTCATACAGTAAAGCTACTGTCTGCGCAGAACACAGGATATCCGGATATCATGAAGAACATATCCGGATATGTCATATCCGGATATCACACTGGACATATCCGGATATGTCATATCCGGATACCCAGATCCCATATCCGGATATCAATATCCGGATATCATATCCGGATACTGATATCCGGATATCTGTTCGACAGATATCCGGATATCTCACGACAGAATGCAGTTTCTGCATTTCGTGAATATCCATCCCAAAGATCCAACTTTTAACACATGTACACATTAAAGCATGCATCTTTAAGCATATTTAGGTTTACTTATGTGTTAGTTACATGTTAAACCCATTAACATACCAAGATACCACCTTTAAACCATAAAAACACATGATCAAGTTAAGGTGACTTACCCCAAAGCTTGGTCAGTAGTTCAAGGTGACTTTGGAGTTCACAATACTGCACACAAGTCCAGCACACCCAAGGACACGAAAATGCCACACCAAAGGTTGGTTCTTGGCACCAAAGGAGGCTTCTTGGAACCTCTAATGGCATGAACAATGGTTCATGACCATGGAAACACACCACAGCCCACAAACACCCCCTCACCCAGCACCTCCACTCAGAAAAGGTTGCACCACCCTCACCCAAGACACACTCTAGTTGCTTGGAAGAAGGAATGGTGAAGAAGATGGAAGAAGAAGGTTACCAAACTCACAAATGGTGAAAGGAAGCAATGAAACAGTGTTTTCCCTCACAAGGCAGCAGCCACTCTACGTAGGAAGGTTTAGAATGTTTAGGGTTTTGTGCCAAATGGGTCTATTTATAGGCACAAGGCCACACACGCGCAGTATTAGCCTTAATCGCAAAGTAAAAGATCTTGATCTCAAACTTCGGATTCTAGACCTACGCATTTTTCTAAGATTTGTCATATTTTTATTTTATTTTTCGGAGCACCTTTCTGGTACGCGCTTTTCCATAGCCAGTATCAGTTCTGGCATCAGATTACGTCGTTTTGACTCGAAACTTGTTTTACAAGTCCTACATAATATTCTAGTAATTATCATGCATTCGTTATAATTTTCCGGGATACTTTTCCGGTACGCATTTATACCGAGTAGCACAACCGGTATCTGCGCTTTTCTTCCGAAAAGCGACTTTCAGCATTTTTACTCACTCAATATAATTATCTAAGCCCATTAATAATTATTAGGGTCAATTATGGAATTATTTCCTAATTAACATAATTAATTCGCTAATTACCTTAATTAACAGTGCGGGTTCTTACATTCACCCCACCTTTTTAAGGATTTTGTCCTCAAAATCAGAAACATACCTGTCTCGAAAGTCGGGATACTGTCGGAGAAGCTCGTCCTCTCGCTCCCAGGTACACTCCTCAGGAGTTCTTCCTGACCATTGCACTTTGACCATCGGAATGATCTTGCTTCGAAGCTGTTTCTCGCCTCGATCAAGAATCTTGAGTGGTCCGACGGGAGTCTTTAGGTTCTCCCGAACCTCCACATCATCCGGCTGCACCACGTGCGAAGGATCTGCTATGTACTTTCGAAGCTGAGACACGTGAAACACGTCGTGGATGTTGGCTAGGTTCGGAGGTAAGGCGAGTCGATAGGCAACTGGTCCTACTCTACCAAGGATCTGGTAGGGCCCAATGAATCGCGGGCTCAACTTCCTCACGCCGAGTGCCCGTCCAACACCGGTGACAGGTGAAAGTCTCACAAACACGTGCTCACCCTCACTGAACTCCAGTGGTCGATGCTTGACATCGTAGTAGCTCTTCTGACGATTCTGCGCCTGCTTCAACTTTTCCCTGATCATCTGGATCTGAAGGGTAGTATCTTGGACAAAGTCCAAGCCGAATAGCTCTTTATCTCCAACCTCAGACCAGCAGGTAGGAGTCCGACACCTCCTACCATACAGCGCCTCGTAGGGTGCCATGCCCAGACTAGCATGAAAACTGTTGTTGTACGAAAATTCAACCAACGGAAGGTACCTATCCCATGCAGAACCCTGCTCCAACGTGCAAGCTCTCAACATGTCCTCCAATGTCTGGATGGTCCGCTCAGTCTGTCCGTCAGTCTGAGGGTGATAGGCGGTACTCAATCTCAACTGCGTACCAAAAGCCTCCTGCAGCGCCTCCCAGAACCGAGATGTGAACTTCGGGTCCCTATCACTGATGATACTCTCGGGCACCCCGTGAAGCCTCACAATCTCGCGGACATATAGCTTGGCCAGCTGCTCTGTAGTGAAGCTCACCTTCACTGGAAGAAAATGGGCAGACTTGGTCAATCTGTCCACTATGACCCAGATAGAGTCACAACCAGCCTGAGTTCTAGGCAATCCCACCACGAAGTCCATGGAAATACTCTCCCACTTCCACTGTGGAATCTCCAGAGGTTGAAGTTTACCAGACGGTTTCTGGTGCTCGATCTTCACCTTCTGACAAATCAGACACTTGGACACGTAGACCGCTATGTCCTTCTTCATGCCCGGCCACCAGAAATTCCTTTTTAAGTCCTGATACATTTTCGTAGCACCAGGGTGGATAGTGAACCGGCCCTTATGAGCCTCTGCCATAACTTCCTCAGTCAATGGCCCTCGAGGAATCACAATCCTCTTCTGAAACAGCAATAAACCATCATCATTCCAAGACACACCGTCCTGGTTCTTCACGTAATCAAGGCATTCTCTTTGTACTTGCGCCTCTTTGATCTTTTCCATCAGCTCATTGATCACTTCTGCTGTTTCCATCTCAAGCAGTGCACCCCCAAACAAGGAGTTCACCCTCAAGTCTCTGAACTTTTCGTTCATCTCGTAGTCGTTCATCATTAAGCTGGATAAGCTCATGGATTTCCGACTCAAAGCATCGGCTACCACATTGGCCTTGCCAGGGTGATACCTCAACTCAAAGTCGTAGTCCTTCAAAAACTCCATCCATCTACGCTGTCTCATGTTCAACTCCTTCTGGTCAAACAGATACTTCAGGCTCTTGTGATCACTGAATACAGCAAACTTCATGCCAAACAGGTAATGCCTCCAAATCTTGAAAGCAAAAACAATGGCTGCCAACTCCAAGTCGTGAGTCGGGTAGTTCTCCTCATGAGGTTTCAACTGTCTTGAAGCGTAAGCAACCGCTTTCCCTTTCTGCATCAGTACACAGCCAAGTCCTTTACCAGAGGCATCGCAGTACAACTCGAATTGCTCCGCAGGATCAGGAAGACTAACACTGGAGCAGTAGTCAGTCTCTCCTTCAACTCCTGGAAACACTCCTCACACTCATGTGTCCACACGAATGGAGTCTCCTTCCGGGTAAGGCGAGTCATCGGTAGCACCATCTTGGAGAATCCCTCTATGAACCTCCGATAGTAACCTGCCAAACCCAGGAAGCTTCTCACTTCTGTAACCGTCTTGGGCCTCTCCCAATCCATCACGGCCTCAATCTTGTTAGGATCAACTGCAACTCCATTAGCAGAAATCACATGACCCAGAAATTTCACCGCCTTGAGCCAAAACTCACATTTTGACGGCTTCGCATAGAGCTTCTTTTCCTTTAGCACTTGCAACACAATCTTCAAGTGCTCGGTATGCTCCTCCTCCGTCTTGGAGTAGATCAAGATGTCGTCAATGAAGACGATCACAAACTGATCCAGGTACGGCTGGAAGATCCTGTTCATGTAGTCCATGAACACTGCGGGTGCATTGGTGAGTCCAAACGGAATCACCAAGTA
>JAVKPL010000781.1:0-15469 GCA_032173675.1 Gastrolobium villosum
TACTCAAACGCTTCAGGTCTTCCATGAGACTTGGGTCTGTAACTCTAGCAGGGACCGTGGTAGGTCTTTTTGGTCGGGACCGTGGTAGGTCGCTCTGGCCAGGACTATGGTTGGTCACTTTACACGGGACTGTGGTAGGTTGCTCTGGCCGGGACTGTGGTTGGTCACTTTGCCCTGTCTCGTGGTAGGTCATTCTGAGACCATGATAGGTCTCTTTCGCTAGGACCTTGGTAGGTCTTTCTGGCCGAGACCGTGGTTGGTCACTCTAGCCGAGACTGTGGTTGGTCCCTCTAGCCGAGACCGTGGTTGGTAATGGGTATCCCTCAAACTATCTGGGCCTTGATGGCTAGCTTGGTCGTCGAGGAAGCGATGCTTATCATTGGATGTGCAAATTGGCGTATTGTAGTGGACACCTAATAGCATACAAGTTTGAAACAAATATTGTTGAGTAACTGATGATAAGTGTAATATCAAATAATAATAATAATAATTTATAATAATAAATTAATAATAATTATAATAAACTATAAATTAGTAGTAATAATATATATTTATATTTATATTTGATGGTGATAGATAACAAATTATAATATAAATAATAATATATTTATATTACTAATAAAACATTACTAATCAAACACTAATGCATAAATCATCAATCATAATTTATCATCTAATATATATATATATATATATATATATATATATATATATATATATTAATATTATTTTAGTATTAATAACCTAGAGTATTACAAAGTATCAAAATCAATTTTTTTTTTGATAACACAAAATCAATTTTCAATAGCACTCTCGCACATATCGCACAAAATAATTTTATCAAAGATAAAATTTATATTATAATTTGTTATCTATTACCATCAAATATAAATATAAATATAACTATATATATATATTATTGCTACTAATTTATAGTTTATTATAATTATTATTAATTTATTATTATAAATTACTATTATTATAAATATTTTATTTTGGGATATTTTATTTTGTAACACCCCAAATTTCTAACAATGTTAACAACAATAAAATATTCCTATAATAGAGAGAGAGAGAGAAATTAAAAAAAGAACATTTAATTATTTATAACAATGCATAAACTCCTAGTTTGAGAATTCTTTTGTTTTTTCTAACCAAAGGGACCAAAGCAGACATTTGGAACCATCTTCCATAGACTACATTTTCTTACTTCTATTGTTGTTGCAGCCCAGAAAGACCTTCACCATAGTGGCTAGTGTGATCCATGAGGCACCAGGAAGAGAAAGACAAAGGGGGAATAACACTAGACCTTAGCCAAAAGCCTGATAAAGAAACTCTTTTATCGGGTAATCAGAGTAGCATAGCCACAGAGAACTATTTTCTTGAATGCTCCAAATTTTCAGTAGTTGTCAGGTTTGAAGAAGGAAAGGGAAAATAAAAAAAGTTCATTCTGGTTTTGCATTACATCTTAAAACACTAAATGGCAGTCACTTACATCTTATTAGGTGCAATTCCGCAATCATAACTTATCCTGAATACACTCAAACAAGTTTATCCTTGATACACTCAACTAAGTAATCAGCACCTTACGTGTACCAGAACAAATACTAACATCTCACTAGGCTGCCAGTCAAAAGTCTGTTAAAAAATCTATTTGGTAATAAACTTTTCTTCTCGAACTCTTACTTTACCATCAGAGAGAATGATGAGCAGATGAGACACAAACGAGAATCTATATAACAAGGAAAACAATTGACAGAAAATATTATGAATAAACTTTTTGGAAAAGTACAAAAAGTGGGATCCAAGTTAAGAATATTTCCAATTGGGAATAATTAACAAGTCAATTGGTTACTGAATTTGTTGGAAATTCAAATGTGAATGATGAGTAATGAAGTCGCGCATTAGTTAGAAATGAACTAAGTAAGAATCATATAAGTGGAAAAGCCCCATAGACTCGTTGCCTTAAGGTTTTGGGTTAACATGCGGTGACAAGTTCAATTTGGGCTCCCATTGACCATACCTAACAAAACTTTTTTCCAAGCAAGATACAGAGAGTATGATAGGACCCAATCAGAGATGCAGCAAAATAACTAATAAGAAAAGAGTATTTTGGCCCAGGAGGAACACCTTCTAGATTTTCTGTATATTGTTAAGCTGAAATTACAAGCAATAGTAATGAAAATAACAAAGACTCAAGCTACTGCAATGGAGGATTTCCTTTCATATAAGAAGACAGAAAATGTAAAGAAAGAAAGATACAATTCAACACATTCTAGAGGTGTTGTGATAGGAATAGGGGTATTGACGAGAATGAGGCCCAAGATGGTAAGCCCAAGCCCAAGGGTACTAAGTGGACTGGTCCGATCCTTGTATATCAGAGGAAAAGCAAGAAGGATAAATAGATGACGTGGCAAGGCTGTTGGAGTCACGCTGTAACAGCCCGTTACGTACCGGTGTTGTTAACATTGATTATGATATTAAGCGCAGTTACAATCACAGTAGTTGGGTTAATTAAATTACGGGCAAACTTTTTTTTTCTTTTATCATATTCCTTTTCATATCCATAACCTTTTCCGTAATCAATTAAAACAACGCTATAATTGTAAATGCAATACGCGGAAGCATTCAGCTTAATAGACAACACTAATCTTTCTTTTTATTCAACTCATTTAAACTCATCAAATTACTTTCATATCTTACCATGTTCTACCCCTTTACATTAGTTACGCGTGGTTTCAAACCACGCACCAAGTGGAGTTCTACCCATCACGTTAAACCCCTTTCTTTTCGTCTAGAAAAACTTAAATTTTCAAAATTTACACTGTGGTAATCGATTACCAGTGGGTGGTAATCGATTACCACCTGTCAAAAATAAGGCAGTAGCCAATTTTTCACATCCTCTGTTCTGGTAATCGATTACCAACTTTGGGTAATCGATACCTCACATGGTAATCGATTACCAAAGCTCAGTAATCGATTACCACTGAAGACAGTAGCTAATTTTTCGTCCCCTGTTGCATGGTAATCGATTACCATGCTTGGGTAATCGATTACTATGCAGTAAAAGTGACAGATTACAGCATTTTAAGCCCAAGAAGGGTTGTGTAATCCATCCCTAACCTCTTAGTATTCCACACAACACTAAAACATACTATAATTTAGGCTCTAAGCCCTTCAAACATACATTTTCATTCAATTATGTATCATATACAAAGTCCTTAACATAATGGCCATTTTACATCAAATATGGTCCATTTTACAACATATTCACCAAGACTTCAATTACAATGAATGTGGCAATGGACAAGTCCCATGCTCACTCAAATATACAATATATTCTCATGTCCTACATATACATCATATTGAAGGATCTAACATGTATTCATGAGCTTACTAAGCATGGCATTTTCAACATGCATAGATTCATGACCTAAGTCTAAAGCATACATCATATGCAAGATGTGTCCCTATCCAATGCTCATCACATGGTGCCTCCAACATGCACCTCATGCTCCACTCTTCCAGGCTCAACCTGACCTGAAATGATGCCCCACAACACGGGGTGAGATATATAAATATATCTCAGTAAACCAAGGGCCCTGGAGGTTTCTCCACCCCATGGCTCACTCAATGTGCAAATATAACATCATACAATATGCAAGCAATGCAATATCACCCACCAACTGGAGACAACCCGAGAACATCCACTCATGGATTCATGTTCAAGGACTCCATCATATAACTCCCGAGACAGTCCTGGCGCCTCTCCCATGGTTGAGAAGACTCCATGGCAATACCCAACCGGAACTCCTCATGAGCCCTATCCGGCGGACGTCCCCCGCTTGGATCATCCTGATGTCGCTCCCAGAGTCAACACCATGGCATTCCAACTGGCATTCTCCCGTAGGACGAACCCAGCGGATGTCCAAACCAACACACGTCAACTGGCCAGTGACCAAACAATTTTCACAAAATCAAGCAATATGCATACAAGCACACAATCACACAATGTCATAACCACATAATCCAACCACAACCTTCCACTAGGTGTGGTGGAGCACACAAGGGCTAAACCCCAGTTCCAAAGGTTACCTCAACACCGAGCCCATGCTCCATACGTAAGCTCCAAGCTTACCCGCTTCCAAAGCGTCCAAAAGAGGCAACCTAGATAATCCACAACATGATTATCAATCCATTTCCAAATCAAACATTAAATCTCAAATAATCATTCATTTTACTTCAATCTCTTTTATAGTTCAAATTACCAATTATATCATGAATCATACATTCTTTCTTCTCATTCCACTATATCACACTATACCATCATTCATTTAAACATCATTTTATATCATCCAATCTCAACTACACCATTTTTACATCGTTTTTCCTCCAAACCACCCTATGGTTCGAATTCCTCAAAGGTTTATTCTACAAGGTTTTCAATTCCATTTTAACACACACACTAATCACATAATCATATTATCAATCTATTCCAATGGTCCATCATTCAATTATCCAATTACACCACATACCAATTTTCATGAAATCTTCACAAATTTTCCTAAGTTAAAATCCAACTTTTTCACCAAAATTTATCATAGCATTTCTAGCTTTCATGCATCATTCTAAGGCCTTTTCATCTAATAGCATTTTTCCATTTGGGCTCTCTATCATCACACATCTAAAATAAAAGGTTTGAACACAAATTTCTAGATCTATGAAATCAACCATCAAAAGACTACAAATATACTTACAATGTGTTGTATGCTCACCACTAAGGCTTCACTAAACCATTTGAAGATCAAAACTCCAAGAAATCTCCAAAACCCAACATGGTTCGGATCTGTACAGTCCAAAAACGCAGCAATGGAGGTGGTTTCATGGCTTCTAAGTGTTACCAATGGATCTAGAAGGTTGTTTGCAATAGATTTCAACACCAAAATCAAGTGATTTGGTGAAGAATTGAAGAAATGGTGAGAATGTGAAGAATGGGTGGGTTTTCTTTTCTTCACAGCAGGGGCGCACGGGCAAATGAGGAGGAAAGAAGGAAAGGAAAGAAGAAAAAGAGGGTGGGGCCAAGTGACTTCGGTCACACGGGTCCCACACGCGATCTAACTTTCACTCCGATAAAAATTCTGATCATATATTCTTAATCTACATATTTTTCCAGTCCGTGACATATTTTTCTTTCCTCAAAATATTGATAAAAATTTCACACTTATCGGTAGTGTAACGCCCTCCCTTGTATGCATCCAAGAGAGTCGTTTGCTAAGCGGAATTAGAGTCGTTAACGTCACATGAGCTAACAAAGCAGTATACACATCCGTATAAAAATTTCAGCACTTAAATTCTTTTCACAAAGGTTTTCCAAAATAGCCATTGTTCATAAAGTTCAAGCTAACATAATTATGATAAAGACTACAGTCATCCAAAAGTACCAAAACATCATCATTACAGTTATCCATTTAAACAAACAGCAACACTGATAATCCACGCATCAGCAATCAACAGCAAAATATTACTCCTTCAAATGCTCTTGCGTCCTCCTGCCATTTTGGAAAAATAGCAGCCCCGAAGGGGTGAGAATAATCCCAGTAGTGTGGCAATAAAACCAGTAATATAACAGTATTAACTAGGCACAAAATCATAAACAGTCACTTCAACATATCCTTGTTCCTTTTCCTTTTCATTTTATCATATTCATATATTACGTATATAACGCCTTTCCTTTGCGCTTTTAGCACCGTCGTGCGCGCACTTCACAGTGGAATCAAATTTACCCTTGGCACCTGAGCTCCATGTGGATTCCAACTGTGGGCCTATGCGGACTGATGCCAAGTGTCCCATACCCCGGTACCTTGGGGATGCCTATATGATGCTTGCTCAAACACATGGTCCTGTACATAACTATTCTAAAAACAAGGCCTATATGATTTTGATACATGCATGTCATGCTATGCTTTCACACACACAAAGGGTAAAAATGCGGTATGATGTAAGGTGCATGCATATATACCTTTCATATGCGTTATGCTGCCACATAACGTCTTTACCTCATAATCATATAGCCCTCAGGCACATTTTAGGCAGTTTCCTTTCATCATAATGGAACATAATATTTTTACGGCATATGGAGCATCATGTTACAATTCTATACCGGTAGTCAATAGTCACATTAGGCATCATCGCCTGACACTTACCTTTGCTTGCCTTAAATATTACCAAACAGCAGCGAAGTATCTCACTTCTTAAGCGCACCTAAATCAATTACAACTAATCATTTACAGTGGCTATTTACAGCAGAAACAGAGAGCATACAGCAGTGTCTTACAGTGGAAAACAGTGATCATACAGCAGTGTTTACAGCAGCAAAACAGTGAGCATACAGCAGCAAAACAGTGACGTTTTAAACAGAAACAGTGACGTTTTTTAAAACAGAAACAGTGGCACTTTGGGCTTCCAAAACAGTGGCATAAATCTTGGTTTTTGGACATTGAAACAGTGGCATATTATGGACTAAAACAGTGGCATTTTATGCATACAAACAGTGGCATAGAATGACTAAAACAGTGGCATTTTTATGCATACAAACAGTGGCATAGAATGACTAAAACAGTGGCATTTTTATGCATAAAAACAGTGGCATATGATGACTAAAACAGTGGCATTTTATGCATAAAAATAGTGGCATGGAATGACTTAAACAGTGGCATTTTATGCATAAAAACAGTGGCATATGATGACTAAAACAGTGGCCTTTTATGCATAAAAACAGTGGCATTTTAAGCATGGAAACAGTGACATTTGATGGCTAAAACAGTGGCCTTTTATGCATAAAAACAGTGGCATTTTAAGCATGGAAACAGTGACATTTGATGACTAAAACAGTGGCCTTTTATGCATAAAAACAGTGGCTTAGGGAGCACTAAAACAGTGACATATATGTGCAGAAACAGTGGCATATAATGTGCAGAAACAGTGGCATGTAATGTGCAGAAACAGTGGCATGTAATGTGCAGAAACAGTGGCATAAAAGGGTGACTTTGAGGAACCGAAACAGTGGGCATTTCACCTTCAAAACAGTGGCACATCAAACCGAAACAGTGGCACATTTCTTCTTCAAAACAGTGGCATATCCATACAAGAAATAGTGGCATAAGCTTAAACATAACCATAAGATTTTTTATGCATACAAATCATCATGAAATGACTCCATACTTATACTTTAATCATGCTCAACCAAGGATCCAAAGCAAAACATATACAAGGAGACATTCAAGCACACTTACATGGCTACACAAAGAAAGAGTTCTAAGTTCAAGGCCTACCTCTTGTAGCACACACTTCACCACACCCTTCTAGCTCTACTTCACAACAAGTCCTCTCTTCCTAGGAGGTCCTATGCGCATGAATGGTGAGGAGAGCACCTTAGGACAGCTTCCAAGAGGAGAAACTCACACTCCACTTGTGTCTAGGCCACGGTTTTAAGGTGAGGGGAGGAGGGAGTTGGCTTGGTCTTTCTTCCTCCTAAGGTTCTTGCAATGCTTAGCTAGAGTGTGAGGGAGAGAGGAGAGGAGTTGGCTGCACAAAATGAATGGGGACAGCCCCCCTCTTGTGCGCATATATAAGGGAAGAAAGGGAGGAGGTTGCAATGATGGTCATCATGGTAAAAATCTGATTTCTTGTGCAGGTGGGACTGCACTCTTGGCTTGAACAAGCAAGGGTTGCTTCTTAGTTACTCTATGCACATGCAAGGAGGTGAGAGGGAAGAATTCAGATCTGAATGAGTGCTTACAAGTCAGAATTTTTCACACCATTGACCAAGCTATGCGCAACACAAGGTTGAGTGGGAAAGAGATGCATCATGAACACTGATTTGTGGCAGCCTAAACACTCATTTTGGGGCTGTCCTAAGTCAGAAAAACTTCTGCACAATTGACCAAGTTATGCGCATAGAGTGGAGTGGAAGATGTGCATCATGAGCACATGCAAGAGCTTTGCTAAGTCAACAAGTAAAACAACCATGTGGCAGCCCAAAAATCTGCACTTAAGCAGCCTTGGTGCGCAATGATGAGGGGGAAAGAGGTGCATCAAGAGTGCAGTTTTGTGACAGCCCAAATTCAGATTTTGGAGCTGCACAAAATGATGAAAATGCAGCCAAAAATCCTCTTATGATGCATGTGAAAACAAGGCAGGTTTGGCTCATGATGGGCTGCAAAAGCTTGCCAAAAAATCTGCACAAAACAGTGTCATGATGGAAGTGCAAGAGGGTTCTCCAAGTCAACAAGTTAGGCAGTTTGTGTCATAAAAAAAATCTGCACCAAGACCCCTCCCATGTGCGCCAAAATGGGGAAATATGCAGCCTAAAATCATGCTAAAATGCACATGTGTCTTCCATGCAATGAGGTTTAAATCAAGTGATGCATAAACAAGGTGAGGTGGCGGTCAACAAGAGGGAAAACTAGGCAGATTTTCTTAAGCCTTTCTACTCTCTTTATGCGCAAGAATGAGGGGAAAAACATCTAGCCAAGTGGTGTTCCTTGCTGCATAAGGCAGCCTTGTTGGACTAGGCTTTAAGGAGGATAAGTGGTTATAACTTTGGGCTAACACAAGGTAGGTCCAAAAGCCATCCTTGGGCCATTGGCCACTCACACAAAGAGCCCAATCACACAAGTCCAAAGGTGACAAGCACACACACACACTAGCCCACTACCAAAGTCCACTAAGCACTAAAGCCTTCTAACACACACTCACATTACTCATATGATTAAATTCACAAGTCTACATATGAATCTTCCTATGATTTAATTTAATTAATTACCTTAGTCTTATCCAAGGATAAAGGTCTACCAACTCGCAAGCCATTACACATAAACCATACATCCGAATTCTACACATGTACCTATAGCATGTAGTACTTATGTATTTTACTAATTATGCGGGATGTTACAGGTACACTCATAACACAGTATTAACACTTAAAAATCACTATTCATCAATTTTTCCCAAATTTGCCTATTCACTCCATTTTCCGTCCTGATTCCATTTCCAGCATTATTTTTGTCATATTAAATCTCTAACTCCATTTTTCATGCCTCGGTTCACGTTTTTGGCAAATTACCATTTTGCCCTTTTAGCCCATTTTGGCCCTAATTCTCGGATTTTCACTAATCCTCCCCTTTTAAACCCACATTTTATCACATAAATTCACATTTAATTTTCCGAGGTGTTATATTCACCCCACCTTTTAGGAATTTTGTCCGCAAAATCAACTATGCACATATGCTAACTCGGGATACAACCAGAGAATCTCAGTCCCCCGTACCCAATAAGCCTCATCCAGTGCGCGGACACCAAAATAATTATTTACATTTTTATCTCTTGGCTTTTCAGCCACGTTTCACAATAGTCTTGCCTCTCAAAGGCCCAATGGGAGACCTCAAATCCTTCCCAATCTCAATCTCAACCGGTGACACCACATGTGAACAACCGGAGCGCACCACACAGTTGTGCTCTTTTTCTGCTTTACCAAGCCAATTGCTTTTAATTTCTTTTCACAAGTCCGGCTACTTAGCACATATAGCCCATAATTTCTCTTGGCAGGTTTTCCCACCTAATTAACATATCAATAACTATGCCTATAGGATCATACCACATTCTGTTCAATCTGTGCCACACAGGCAACTGTTACTTACTGGCACATTACAGCCACAATTATCCTTCTTTGAATTTTATTCCTAGGGAGTATCAACTCTTGTCATCAATCTTTTTCACATTTCTTATTCCCCATTAAACACTATTATGGAATCTCACAGCCTTTCAGTGTAACTCACCGAGTAATCATCTAGTTTACGCTCACCATACTTTTATTTTCTGAGGGACAAATCCCCATTTTTGGCACCTAGCCACAACTCGTATATCCACATTTTTCTTTTCTCGTGTCCTCAACCTACAACGTACAATTTCACCTCAGCACTTTATTTTTAACAAGCACCATTTCTGTGCTAAACGTTTGAATCCAACCCTACAGGTTCACCAACTCTCGCCAAAACACAACGGCGAATCACTTCCTCAAGACATTTAACTGGTATCCAATGGACCACATGTTTCACTTTATACATCAAATCGGCCAATTCAAAGCCTTAACCCATGAATTCACTCATTAATTTTCATACACTAGATCATACTTATAACTTCAACTAATCATATCAAAACTTAACACATAGTTCATCATTGATTTCTCACGTCAAAGGCAACATGCCTAAGATTTCCACTAACAATTTTCTTTAATCACCATTCCATACTCATGTTATCATTTCCACATGTGTTTCATTCTATACATTTCACCTTCATTATCATTTCACTTAACCAGTATGTATTACTCCAAGGTCACACATCATTTTTCTCTCATATCTATCCCATCACATAGGGATTTTCAAAGCCTATTTATCATGCCACTAGGAACTAAATCCATCCTTGTCATTACTTTCATCATTTCATATTGGCTATTACACAAATCTCTCGGACTATTCCAAGTACCACTAGCACTCTCAATCATATATCTTGGAACCTAGCCAAGAACAACATTAACATTGTGTATTTTCAACACATCACTCACAATACTTTTGCATCTATACTGCTCCATCAGTAACTCTACCACCAGGGTAAGGATATCAACCTTTCATTTTACCAAATACATTTCTATTTAACAGCTAGCATCACACCTTCTTACTTGACCACATCACAATTAATCACTTATTAAAATCATTGGCCACTTTGGCCACCACCTTAGCTTAACCTCTCGCCATCACAAATCTTTCCATAAAACTTTGACTCAATCCATCATCACTCATCAATTTTTCCATTCCCATCACATAGGGTGACAATCCAATAATTCATTTCACACTTTCCGTAAAACCACAATTCCACACTACCACACTTGGTATACACTCATGCACATCTCCAAGTGCTCAATTTCCTAATTCAAACCACCATCTCATGGCACTTCACACATTCCATCATATTAGGCATATTACTGTTCACTTATATTTATCCAAAATCACCTCTTGCGTTCCTCACAAGATACAATCCTCTAATGCAATGGGTAAGAACATCCTTAGGTTTAACCCCTCGAGCTCTTGCTGTCCTAAGGGCCCTAGGTGCAATGCCCCACCAATCAGAGAATCTGTCCTTATAATTCACGCAAGAAGAGGTAACATGCCAACGGCTGTACTAACAGTCCCACTAACACAAGGTACTACCTCGCACCACTTTACTTATACAACATAATAATAATCTCCGGGAACATAATCCATACGGAGATAGCCACATAAATAAACACATTCAATCAAATCCGTATATAACGGCAAACAGATTCTTATATAGATACATAATGGTATACTAGTTCTATCTTACTCTTGCACCATTCACTATAACTTTCCAATATGGTTCTTTTCTCACAATATACTCATTTCACTTGACTAGTCATTAGTCTTAGCCCATAGCATAATCATCCTCACATGATTCCATCATCTTTCTCATTCTTTGACACAAAATTCTCAACTCTTAATAGTAACCATATTTGGTACAGTCCTAATTCATTGTCCATCATGACTCATAGCAACCATGCTCAAACTGTAGAAGATCCACTTCAGTAAAATAACTTCACTTTTCATCTCAATATTTCACCATGACACCTAGGGTGCCATCATTTAACAGTCCATGCATTCTGCGCATCGGGACCACCAGATAAATTCCAACTTCGAGCAGCGCTCGCCTGGGACTTCCAAGAGCAACACCTCTTAGGATTCAATCCACAAAGGGAAACCCAGGACAACATTAATTGTCACATTATTACTAACAGGTGTGCCATGGTATAACTTGCACACCGGGACTCCATCATGAATCCCCTACCATGTAGAGCGTCCAATGACACTCCAAAGAGGCAATCTCCCCCAGCATTTCCCATCATAGGGAATTTCACTTACATCATTACTCTTTTACCAAAAATAATTTTCTTTTACCAAAGAGTTTACTAACTCATAACAACACAAATATACATTTAGGCACCCCGGCCTTCACAATACATATATATATACACATAGATACATGCTAACACTTAGCCGTCACAGGATTACTATCCACATATAATTAGGCCGCAACCTTAACATTTCAATGCTACCCAACATTATGGAAGCATCTTGGTACCATTACTACACCACACACAGTTATATTTTCTCACCTCACATTTGTCAAGTCCAACCATCCTTAACTTTTGGATTCTCATAATTTCAATCAATTTCCTCCAATGCCATTCATGGCAATTTCCTCAACTTCTTATATTTTACATTTTATACATATGATATCCTCACTTACATCTAACCAGCATTACATCATCATGGACTAAAGTCCCAATTTCAACATCGAATTATCCAACACATCATTTCCATAGTTCCTTTAAGTTACTCACAATCCTCAATCAAAATTTTAAATTCAATTTACTTCTACATTCAAGCATATTTAGTCATCCAAGTACATGCCCTCATCAAGGGTCTTATAACCTTATAACTTACCCTAAGGTATCCAATGTTACATATAAACACTCATATTCAAATTTCCACAATTTCATCGGGGTTCCAATTTCCACCATGTCAAAGGTATACCACTAATTCCCACATATACTCAATTGTTCTAATTCCCATTCATTTAGGAAAGACTATCAACAGCAACATACCAATATCCACTCAAATCAATCCTTTTACTAACCACAAGACCACACATTCAACTATGGTAGCATTCTACCCAGTGGTTAAAATCTTATATCAATTCATTCTCACTAAGTCCTCAATGACAGTATCACAATTTATTCTCACTAAGTCATCAATTATACCCAATTCACTTACTAACATATCCATCCGTGGGGTAGTCAACACTGCACCCACCACTTTAACCTAAAGACTGGCATTGGTGCTCCAGGGTTGTCACGAAGGCATCTTATACTGACCACACATTGAACACAAAGAAATGGGTTGATCAGGCCCAAACTAAGGAATCACATGTGTAGCAGTCAATAAGAGTCTACGTACAACTATACAGCACTCACCTCAATTACACAATCATCAGAGTTCCCTAAAGAAACTGCTCTGATACCATAAAATGTAACAGCCCGTTACGTACCGGTGTTGTTAACATTGATTATGATATTAAGCGCAGTTACAATCACAGTAGTTGGGTTAATTAAATTACGGGCAAACTTTTTTTTTCTTTTATCATATTCCTTTTCATATCCATAACCTTTTCCGTAATCAATTAAAACAACGCTATAATTGTAAATGCAATACGCGGAAGCATTCAGCTTAATAGACAACACTAATCTTTCTTTTTATTCAACTCATTTAAACTCATCAAATTACTTTCATATCTTACCATGTTCTACCCCTTTACATTAGTTACGCGTGGTTTCAAACCACGCACCAAGTGGAGTTCTACCCATCACGTTAAACCCCTTTCTTTTCGTCTAGAAAAACTTAAATTTTCAAAATTTACACTGTGGTAATCGATTACCAGTGGGTGGTAATCGATTACCACCTGTCAAAAATAAGGCAGTAGCCAATTTTTCACATCCTCTGTTCTGGTAATCGATTACCAACTTTGGGTAATCGATTACCTCACATGGTAATCGATTACCAAAGCTCAGTAATCGATTACCAGTGAAGACAGTAGCTAATTTTTCGTCCCCTGTTGCATGGTAATCGATTACCATGCTTGGGTAATCGATTACTATGCAGTAAAAGTGACAGATTACAACATTTTAAGCCCAAGAAGGGTTGTGTAATCCATCCCTAACCTCTTAGTACTCCACACAACACTAAAACATACTATAATTTAGGCTCTAAGCCCTTCAAACATACATTTTCATTCAATTATGTATCATATACAAAGTCCTTAACATAATGGCCATTTTACATCAAATATGGTCCATTTTACAACATATTCACCAAGACTTCAATTACAATGAATGTGGCAATGGACAAGTCCCATGCTCACTCAAATATACAATATATTCTCATGTCCTACATATACATCATATTGAAGGATCTAACATGTATTCATGAGCTTACTAAGCATGGCATTTTCAACATGCATAGATTCATGACCTAAGTCTAAAGCATACATCATATGCAAGATGTGTCCCTATCCAATGCTCATCACATGGTGCCTCCAACATGCACCTCATGCTCCACTCTTCCAGGCTCAACCTGACCTGAAATGATGCCCCACAACACGGGGTGAGATATATAAATATATCTCAGTAAACCAAGGGCCCTGGAGGTTTCTCCACCCCATGGCTCACTCAATGTGCAAATATAACATCATACAATATGCAAGCAATGCAATATCACCCACCAACTGGAGACAACCCGAGAACATCCACTCATGGATTCATGTTCAAGGACTCCATCATATAACTCCCGAGACAGTCCTGGCGCCTCTCCCATGGTTGAGAAGACTCCATGGCAATACCCAACCGGAACTCCTCATGAGCCCTATCCGGCGGACGTCCCCCGCTTGGATCATCCTGATGTCGCTCCCAGAGTCAACACCATGGCATTCCAACTGGCATTCTCCCGTAGGACGAACCCAGCGGATGTCCAAACCAACACACGTCAACTGGCCAGTGACCAAACAATTTTCACAAAATCAAGCAATATGCATACAAGCACACAATCACACAATGTCATAACCACATAATCCAACCACAACCTTCCACTAGGTGTGGTGGAGCACACAAGGGCTAAACCCCAGTTCCAAAGGTTACCTCAACACCGAGCCCATGCTCCATACGTAAGCTCCAAGCTTACCCGCTTCCAAAGCGTCCAAAAGAGGCAACCTAGATAATCCACAACATGATTATCAATCCATTTCCAAATCAAACATTAAATCTCAAATAATCATTCATTTTACTTCAATCTCTTTTATAGTTCAAATTACCAATTATATCATGAATCATACATTCTTTCTTCTCATTCCACTATATCACACTATACCATCATTCATTTAAACATCATTTTATATCATCCAATCTCAACTACACCATTTTTACATCGTTTTTCCTCCAAACCACCCTATGGTTCGAATTCCTCAAAGGTTTATTCTACAAGGTTTTCAATTCCATTTTAACACACACACTAATCACATAATCATATTATCAATCTATTCCAATGGTCCATCATTCAATTATCCAATCACACCACATACAAATTTTCATGAAATCTTCACAAATTTTCCTAAGTTAAAATCCAACTTTTTCACCAATATTTATCATAGCATTTCTAGTTTTCACTATTATTCTAAGGCCTTTTCATCTAATAGCATTTTTCCATTGGGCTCTCTATCATCACACATCTAGAAAAGGTTTGGAACACAAATTTCTAAGCAATACGTAATGGCTCATTAACATATACAT
>JAVKPL010000782.1:0-15487 GCA_032173675.1 Gastrolobium villosum
ATTTGCTAAATGTTTGTTCCAAGTCCTGAATATGTGCGTCCATGCCGGCTGATTTGACAATCATATCATCAATGTACACCTCCACGTTTTTACCCAACTGATCCGAGAAGACCTGGTTCATCATCCTCTGATACGTGGCTCCGGAATTTTTCAGCCCGAATGACATGACGTTATAGCAGTAATTGGCTTTCTCAGCAATAAATGCAGTTTTTTCCTGGTCATCAGGATGCAATGGGATTTGGTTGTAACCAGAGTATGCGTCCATAAAGGACAGCATCCGGAAACCAGACGAGCTGTCGACCAGTTGATCAATGTTCGGCATTGGGTATGCATCTTTAGGACATACCTTATTTAGGTCTGTGTAGTTCGTGCACACTCGCCATTTCCCGCTTGGCTTCTTCACCATAACCACATTAGATAACCAAGTCGTATATTGTATCTCTCTAATGAACCCTGCTTCTAGCAGTTCTTTTACATGATCTTCCAGGACTTGACGTCGCTCCGAGCTAAGATTTCGCTTCTTTTGGGCTACCGGCTTTGATCCCGGATATACAGAAAGTTTGTGGCAACAAAAGCTCGGGTCCACCCCGGGGATGTCAGATGACCTCCACGCGAAGACATCGTGGTTACGGCCGAGACACGCAACCAGGCTTTGTTTATCGTCTGGGTCCAGGTCCTTGCCTATTTTAGTGACCTGCCCCGGTTCTCCAATATTTATAGTTTTCAGCTCACCCTCTGGTTCTGGTCGCGGCATCTGCTCTTCATCTCGCATATCGAAGTCGACCATGTGAACCGACCTGTGTGGAGGGGGTTTGTTACTAGGCTGACTGATTCCAGTAGAAATGCTAGGATCCCTTGTCACCATTCGGACAGATCTGAAATAGCAGTCCCGAGACTCCTTCTGGTCTCCAGCTATAGTGAGCACCGTACCCTGTTTAGAAATCATTTTGAGCTTTTGGTGCTTGGTGGACACCAACATATCCCAATCATGGATGGTCGGCCTCCCCAGGATCATATTGTACTCCGAAGGGAAGTCGGCCACGATGAATCTCACCCTTTCAGATCTGTATGCCTCCTTGGTGCCTAATGTCAACCGCAAATCAATGTACCCTTTGGGTATGGTGTCTTGCCCATTAAAAGCAATTAAGGCCGTGTTACAGGGCCTGAGATCTTCTTCGTCAAGGTTCATTTTTTTAAAGGCTTGCCATAGGATGACGTCAGCGCAACTTCCATTATCCAAGAAGATTTTCTTGACCCTGCAGTTCACCAACGTCCCAGTGATGACTAACCCGTCTACGTGGCCTGGTATCACGTCGTCCAATTCTTTCCTTGTGAAATATAGTAACGGTGGTTCTGGCTCTTCTTCTTTGAACTTAGGACGCTCTCTGATGGAGAGCACCTCCCTGAGGTACTTTCGCCGGGCATTCATAGTATCGCCGCCTCCACCAAACGCGCCACTGATAACATTGCATTCGAATTCCGGCTCCTGGAATTCTTCATCTTCACGAGCTTGCTTGTTGCTGCGATTATCATCTTTAAATTTTTTATTCTCATTAGACTGATTGACAAATTTGCCTCCTCTCCTCTTCCGATTTCTCCATCCCTGAGTGCGGATGAGGTATTGACGCAATTTTCCTTCCCGGATATATTTTTCAATGGCATCCCGAAGGTCCCAACATTCATCTGTAGAATGCCCTGGGCCGTCATGGAATGCACAGTACCGTGATTGGTCCAGGCCGGCTGGATGTTGTAATGGCCGTGGTTTTTCAACGGTCTTCATTTCGGTGGAGGCCACCTCACGCCAAATCTGCGATCGAGGAGCATTCAATGGGGCATATTTCTCATACCGCCCTCGAGTTGGGAACCGCTCTTCTGGCTTTTTCCCCCGCAAGTCTCCTGGCCTTCTGGGCCCCAGTTTATCTGATTGACCCGGATGATGTTTCTGGTCAACATTCTCTAGCTCCATCTGTTCGAGTTCTAAGTATTTCTTAGAACGCGTGTTGAATTCTACTAAGGTCCGGGGTGGGTCCTTATAGATCGACTTGGCCAGTCTAGAGCTCCCATGTAGCCCGGCGATCACCAGATGTAAATGAACATTTTCGGATAATCCAGGCACCTGTAGGGCAGCAAGTTTGAACCGATCGAGGTACCTTTGCAGTGTTTCTCCGGATTGCTGTTTGATTTTGCCCAAGGCAAATTCTGATTTTGGTTGTTTCTTGCTGGTGGCAAAGTTTAACAAGAATCGCCCTCCGAATTCTTCGAAAGATCGAATGGACCCCGCCGGTAAGGATGAAAACCATGTTTGTGCCGCCCCAGTTAATGTTGTTGCAAAGAGCCTAGTAATCAAAGGCTCTTCGATGCCCTTGATATACATAGCCGTGTCAAATGCATCCAGATGCACCTGCGGATCTTGGGTGCCATCATATTTGATCAGTTCGGATAGGTTTAAGTTGTCTGGATAGGGAGCCTCCACTATTTCATTTGAGAAGGGGCTGTCATTGTACATCCCCCTGTTGTATTTCCTTCTGTATATTCCGGCAACGTTATCCGGGCTGCGTTGCAGGGGTCGGTGCATTGCAGCCGCGTCGCCATTTGCTTGCATATCTTGTGTATTCAAATGCCTAGGCATCCGAGGCGTCTGGTTAAGACCCAGATCTCCTTGCCCCCCTTGCCGTGGTCCTTGCAGGCCGAATCTCGGTACCCCCATTATTGAATTTGGGTTCATAGGGATTCTGGTAGGGGCAGTCTCCACCGGTTGCCGATCTTCTATGCGAGGGTTTGAACGGCGTAGATCTGTGACTACGCGATCAACAGCTCTGACTGGATCTGGGTTAGTCATCTGCCGGATCCGGGCCTCTAGTTCGTGGATCTGCTTCGCATCCGCCTGTCTCTGCAGCTCGCTCCGGCGCTCCCACTCCTCAATCCGGCGCAGGAGGGCATCCATGGCCAGATTCGGGCCTTGTCGGCCAGGTTCATCGATGGGCTGCAACCCCTGCATATACGGCGCATCAGGGTTGCAGGCTGGAGTGGATGCGGAGTCGGAGTGTACCTCACTAATGTGCACGGCATCCGGATCTGGATCTGCAGGCTGGAGTGCTGCTTCCCGATCCTCCTCCTGATTGGATGTCAGAGGGGGACGGAAGCCACTCCTGGTGGTTCTTACCATCGCTCTTTGTGATAATTCGTGGGTTCGATCCCCACAGACGGCGCCAATGTTCTGCCTGTTGGCAGATGTGCCCAACGTAGGTTGGATGATTGATTTTGGATACGGGTGTTTCTCTCTAGATGCCTATAGATTAGGTATCAGGGAGGAACGTGGATCACTGACACTGACCTAGGCGTATGCCTTCAGGGTGTGTGTGTGATCTAGTGTTTGGGATTAGAAAATGTGTACCTTACTGCTCTGCTTACCTGCCTTATATAGCCCGGCTCTAGGGTTTGGTGGCTGGCCGAGGTGCAGAGTGGATTTTGGGCCGAGGTGCAGAGTGGGCCTAGGTCTAGCCCATAACAATTATCATATGGGGTTCTGCATCCGATCATGAGCTATAGCCTACCGATTCTAGTATGTATATTATACTTGGGCCGTATAGGTGGGAGGTCCTTCGGAAGAGGACGCAGAGCACCCATATTTCAGAGCGGGTGTGAAATACGGAACATAAATATTTTCAAAAGAGTCATAAATTTGTAATATTTTATTTAAAATGCAATAAATTAATTTTTTTTTTTGCCTTCCACCTAATCCAAAGTACTGAAAAATAAGAGAATGGATGATTGGGTTTCTCAAGTACTAAAGTTCATGAGGCAGGTATTGGGGGAAATGACTGTATACCACTTTCTCAGGTGCAACTGGTGATTGGAACTCATTAAGTATTATAATCAAGACAACATGGTTGACTTTGGATTTTACCTTTGACTTCCAAACAAAGCCATGGTTGATAAAATTGCAACTAGAATAAACCCAGATTTACAGACAAGTTCAGAGCAAACACCAATATTCATTTTAGTTCCATTTCCTTAATCCAAACACAGGGTTGAATCCATCGTCTACAAGTAACGAAGATCATGTGAATCAGAGGTGAATCAGGGTATGCCATGGTCCCCATGTTTGTGATATTTTACAAGTACCTATTCATATATTTAGTTATTATCTTTTTAAATGGATTAAATTTCTACATAGCTCCTTTGGATGGTCTTTTTCTTTGGTATGACCCCTCAAATTAAATTTCTTGCAAAACATGCAATAAACTTCAATTGAAAAATAGTCAAGGTCCAAGAAGAGCTCTTTCGTCCGAGCTTAAGTCTGAACAAACTAACACAAAAGGGAATTTGACAAGAACTTCAACCAACCACCTATTGACAAGAACTTCTCACATTAATTTTCTAGTGAATCATGAAATAAACTTCAGTTGAAATATAGTCAAGCAAAGGCCAAAACAGGTGTCTATTTGGATTAGAGTTTGCAAATTTGATTTTGTACATTTGATTCCTGTAAAAGTGGGTTTGTAGTAATTATTTTAAAAGTGATTTTGACAAAATATATACTTTTCAGATGATATTAATCAAATTAACCTTTCGTAGTATGATTACTTACAAAGATGAGTTTCATATTTCAATTTTAATCTTACACTTTTAAGAAAGTTGATGGAAATTCAAAGTTTCCATTTAATTTGTCAACGGCCAGAATTGTAACACAAGCAAGATTTTTCAAGGTGATTGTATTTAGAGTAAACACCATTTTTGATCTCCGGTAATATCTATGAAATTCTTTTTAGTCCCTGGCAATAAAAAAGGACCAAATTGGTCCCTAAAATTATGAAAAAATGACCACGTTAGTCCTTCTGTCAATTGTAATAAGTACTCTTTGGTTATTTTTCATCATTTTAGGGATCAATTTGATCTTTTTTTATTGTCAGGGACTGAAAAGAATTTCGTGGATATTGTCAGGGATCAAAAATAATGTTTACTCTTGTATTTATTATTCAAATTTAAATTTGAAATTATTTTCTATGCTACTTTTGCAAGGAATGTACAGGACTCCCCCTTAACTTAACACCATTTTTAAAACATCCTAAGAAAAATACAATTTGTGTAATTATCAAAAATATTTATCACCTTTATAATCAATCTAATCATCATTTATTTATTTTCGTGAATTTACGATTATAATTTATTAAAAATTAATAATTAATTAATAACTAAACTTCAAAATTTCCAAAACCATTCAAACTCCCATAACCTGAACCCGGTGCCAAACTCGAAGCTTGAAGCTTCAAACGAACCAATTTCCTGTGGAAATCCATATTTTCCCGGTCATTTTGACGTAGGTGCAGTGATCTGAAACTCCAGTATCCTCTCCTTGTTTCTCAGGTGAGTGTTAGGGTTTTTCTCCTCTTCTCCCTCAATTACTTTGCTACATGAATCAATAGCCATGTCGTTGTTGTATTCTTGTGTTCATGATGTTTGCTATATACCAAACCTCATCCTCAATTTGTAAATAATGTATTTATATGCCTCTCCCAGGGACTATTAGATCAAAAGTTTATCAAACATACAAAGCCTGGCTTTGTTTATATCTTAAAACTTAGTCCTGAAATCATCTTTACGAAAATTATGTTTTTGGTATCGTTACATGACATGAAAAAGCTTTAGGGGAATTCAACATCTTATAATAAAACCCTTTTTATTTTTTATGTGCGCTACCCACCCTCTTATTAAACGCAGGTCAAGTGTTTGATAAAATCACTAAGAAAGAGAGATAATAGGAACAATGCAGCAATAGGTTTGTTTAAAAGACAATTAGGCTACAACTTATGTTCTTGAAGGCGGAAAAAGAAAGATCAAAGTTGCTAGTGTCTGCCTTTTTCTTTTTCTTTTTTCATTGCCTCACTTGTTGTAGTGTCCTCCGGAACAATTGCAGCAATAGGTTTGGTTAAAGACAATTAGGCTATTTTGATGTCAACAAATTTATTACAACTAATGCCATATATTAGTTTAGCTTTTGGTTTATTCGAACTAGTTTTGTTTGTGTGCTTATGGTTAACTTTAATTTTTGTTTTTACTCTATCCTTTATATAGTATTTTAGACCTTTCAGGGAGATTAGTATAAGTTAGATGAGTACTGTAATTGTCATGAGGCGGTCTTTAGGTCGGATAATTTACTTGATGGTTGCTTAGGTATTAGTAAATTTATAAAACTCCTCATATTTGTCACTTTTGAGGTGGGCAAGCAAATAGTGTGGACCTTATGACGGGCAGGCTGGTGATGTTTTGGTGAAATGTTGAAAAAAATTTCTCCTCCTTTTCTTGTAAGAAATTTCCTATCTTCTACCGTTACCTCTTTGATTGAGCTTTGCTAAATTGGCACGGACTTTGAATTTACACATCCGTTTACTCATTTTGTAAGGCCAAATTAAATGGCACCAAGATGGAAAGGAAAAGATGCAAAAGCTAAAAAGGATGCAGAAGCTGAAGCGCTTAAAGAGCCCATGTCAAAGATGATATCTCAACTTCAGTCCTCTTTTGTTCAATCCGGTACTTATGGACTTCTCTCTAATAACAGTGTACACTTAGCAGTGGGAGCAGAACAAAGTGATATGCTTGATAAAACATGCTTTGGTCGACCTGTAAGAACAGTTGAAAAGGACACGCAGTGGTTTCAATTAAGCTTGGAGGAAGCATTCTACCTATGCTATTCCTTGAAATGCCTTAAGATTAATGGTGGTGATACTGGTCCCCAAAATGATGAAGAGCTATGGCATTACATGAAGTCCAAGAAAGAAACATTCCCTTGTTTCTACAAGGCTTATTCTCACCTTCGAATGAAAAATTGGGTAGTGAGGTTGGGAGCTCAGTATGGTGTAGACTTCATTGTCTATCGTCATCATCCGGCCCGTGTCCATTCTGAGTATGGTGTACTTGTTTTATCAGATGGGGATGATAAAGATCTAAATGGAAGATTGAGAGTATGGTCTGATGTTCATTGCACAACTCGCCTTCTTGGAAGTGTTGCAAAAATCTTATTGGTTATGTACGTCAATAAAAACGGTAACAATGATGAGTCTCCATTATGTTTGGCAAACTATACTGTTGAAGAGCGCACAATCACCCGATGGAGTCCAGAACAATGCCGTGAAAGATGTATTAGTTCATGCTAGCATTGAAATCAGAAACAGGTGATAAATACTGCGTGGTATATGTACATTGTCATTTGATTACATATCATATGGACACAACGAATTATATCAATGCGCAAAAATAAGAAATATTCATATATATTTTTTAATAGTCTTTGTCCAGAGGATGTTATTGTTAAAGCATATATCAAATATGATCCATTTAGGCATTCACCATAGTCATAAGATTGTCACTCCCTTTCTGCATAATCTCATTGCCATTTCATTTTTATTTTTTTAGGTTCTCTAGAGGCTATACAAGAGAAAATACTCATCCATAATGAAATTTGAAGGTTAGACTTAGATGTAGTACGTAGTGTTCTCTTGTTTTTGTTTTTTTGTTTTTCTGTTTTTTTGTTTTTGTTTTTTGCTTTTATATTTGTTTGAAACCACTTCACTATATTTTAATTTAAATTCTGCAGTCATTGTTTATGGCTTTCATTCATCTTCTTAATGAAGCCCTATAGAAGAAACGAGTTTAATGAATGTATTGGACAATTTGGAGACTAGTTCCAAATACCAAATTCACGCGGCACAGCATAGCTCAAAGTTAATGGAGGCCATTATTGGGATTTAGCATTACTTTAAGGGGCATGTTTGGTCTGATGTATAAGGCCTGATAATATAAGCTTATACTATACGTTATGACATTTTCAGTTGTTTGATGTGACCATCGTATAGTATAAGCTTATACAGCAAGATCCCTTTATACATCAAAATGAGATATAACTTAATCCGGCTTAGGAGTGGTGAATTAGGCCTGATAAGGAATTGATGTATTAATATTGCTTACAAGTATAATTTCCAAGAATTAATATATCATTTCAATATTTATATATTAATTTTTTTTTAATATATTAACTTTTTAAAATATTAGAGTATATTATCTTATACAATATCATACCAAACGCTAGATAGTATTAAAATTTAATCAGACATCTTATACCATGCTATGCAGCACTGAGGTACAACCGAAGTTTTGAAGATTTACTTTGTGATACATTAGATGCTGGATGAGAAGAAAATTGATGAGATGGCGAAAGTGGATAAAATATAGTGTAACCCCAAGCACTACTTTTCAAAGCCTTGATATTCCCTTGGAAAAGGAAAATAAAATTACGAAAAATTATTTCTTAGCTTTTGTCTTTTGAAAAAAAAAAATCATTACAATACTGAATATTAGGAATATCAGAGGTTGAGTCATGTCCAATTGTCTTAACCAAACTAAAACCGGCAAGTTCCAACAAAATTCAGTACAAAATAATTAGTTTGAGTATACAAGTACAAGCAGCTGTGTATGGTCGGGCAACATAAAGTACGGAGTTAGTATTATAGATTTTAGGGTTTGCATTTATCATTTAACATCACACAAAAAAAATTTTTATACACATGATATTTTGTGGGGTCTACATTTTTTGAAGCAAAAAAATAATAATTTAAGACACGCAAAATGAATCTCTATAACATTTCGTAATCACTTTTCCTACAACATAATTCTTATAAAAGATTTTAACCACATACTATCCAAACAAAAAAATCTTTACATATGCGGTGAGCAGTACGAAGACCTACTGTTTTCAAGATTCGGGATTTTTTATTGAAGATCTGACACATTTCCCCCCAATGGCTAATTCTAGCAGAATACTGTTGCTGGACTATTCCCATTCTACCACTTGCCAAAAAAAATTTGAGGAAAAGTTGCCGCGATCAGTAACAAATGCAATCTTAATACTAATAAAACTTGTGCTTGAGAAAAAATTTCATGAAGTCGTCTATATTATAAAAGGAGGAGGATATTCTTATTACCAAAAATTTTCACTTCTAACTTATTACCTATTTAATCACCATTAGATTAATATTTTCTCTCTCTTCCAAAACTTTTTAACATTCTCACGCTTTGACCCAATGGTGATGTGATGGATACTAAGTTAATAGAAGAATTTTTGATAATTAGAATATCCTCATTCTTATAAGAAAACTAAATATTTTCTCCATTGTTCAATAGTAAATAGGAAATGAACCGATTACTAATTATTTTCTCCATCTCTCATAAATGAATAGTGAATGACTATCCAATTGTCAATACGATGGTGTTTGAATTACTTGTCTCATATTCTCAATGGGATTCTTTACTTCTGTAATACATAAAAGGTTCATATTTTCTTATCTTGTAGGATTGTATGAGATAAGAAAATAGAAACAAATTAAATATGGATTCCACATTTTATATTATAAAAAAAAAAAAATTGATTGACATGGAAAATGAATCTGTGTAGGAAAAAATTATGCTCTCGTGTGACACGTGAGCGTGATTTCCCATACATAAATTATCAACCGCCTTCCGAGAATATCTCGGATGGGGGATATGGCAAAATCCCAACTGACCCAAACATGCCCGTTGAGGCCGACCAAGTCGGACGAAATCTCAACGACGGAGCTCAGCAGCCGAGCCAGGTACCTCTATAAATAAGCACCTAAACATCTCAGGTACACACCTCTGAATCGCCTAGCTTATTCCACTCATTGTGCACACACAACACCCCCTGGTTATAAAGCCTATTGCTGGTGCGCAGTGATTGGGACCTCGGCATATAGCCTAGTAAGTTGGGCATATACATCATCTCTGAGCGCATACCATCCGGTATAGCAATACGGTCTACCTCGGACCTAACATTGGCGCCGTCTGTGGGAACTCGGTAAATTTCGATTCCCATAATACCATGACCAACACAAGATCCACGTCGGGCAACGCTCAGGGGCCTTCCCAAATGTCTGGTTTGGAGCAGCTCCAGGCCTCAGCTAGCCCGGTTCTGGTGGAAGTGCAAGTCGAAGAGGTCGGACCACAGAGGCCGCCTCCTAGACCACCGGTTGGAAACACAACGACTGTGAATCGTCAACCCGAGCCACCGAATGTAACTTCGATGGCAATGGGAGCAATCCTCCAGCGGATGCAGGAAATGGAAAACCGATTCCTAACACAACAACGACTAGATGCTGAGAGAATGGCCACGCTGGAGGCTGAACTACGAAATCGGACTGCTCAAGGTGGAACCGGAAGCGGGCCACAGGCTCAGGACGGAGGGAACCAGCACCAAAATCTGGGTGGAAATGCTGCTGCTGGTAATGGAACCTCCCAACCTCATAACACGTCCGCTCCTGAGGCCAACGTCCTGGAAACCCTGTCTCAACACCTCGGCAATCAGCAAGAGGTAGGAGGCCAGAACATCGCCGTCAACAACCAAAACCAAAATTATCTGAACGACGATGAAGCTAATGACAGCCCGTTTACGGAAAGATTAATGAACCTGGCCATCCCCCCAAGGTTCAAGAGCACCAGAATACCTCCCTATGATGGGAGCCAGGACCCAGAAGCCCACTTGGAGGCTTTCAAAACCGAAATGCTGTTTAATGGGATTACAGGACCCATCAAGGCCAGAATTTTCGCAACAACTCTAACGGGACAGGCAATGACCTGGATCACCAGGTTGCCCAAAAACTCAATTGACTCGTTCGAAGATTTAGCGCGAACTTTCCGCCTAAACTTCGCAACCAGCAAGGTGCATCCCATGCCGGCCTACGCGCTGGGAAGAATTCGTCAGAAAGACAATGAATCATTAAGGAAATACCTTGATAGGTTCAAAGATGCAGCACTGAAGGTCCGCGGTCTCACTGAAGCTGTGCACCTTCATCTAATCATTTCTGGATTAGATGGCGACTCCCCCCTTGCAAGGTCGATCTACAAGAACCCGGTCAACGACCTCGAAGAATTCCGACGTAGGTCCGACAAATATATTGACGTGGAGGATATGCAACAGGCATACGTCGACTCTCGTGGGCGGAGCCCGTCCAGAAGAAGCCCAAATAAGAAGAACGGTAGAGATCGGGACCACAAGGGGTCCAAAAAAGGGAACGACACTCGCGAGAAGAAGACGGAAGATCGTTCTCCCAGAACGAAGTTTGAGGACTATACACCATTAAACGTGCCCAGATCCAGGATCTGGCGAGAAGTTGCCCAGACCGAGATGAGAAACGTCGACCGACCTCGCCCCCTTAGGGCAAAAAGCGGATTGGACAAAAGCAAATATTGCGCCTTCCACGACCAAAACGGCCACATCACGGATGACTGCTGGGACCTTCGAGACGCGATTGAGAAACACGTCAGAGAAGGAAAGTTAAAACAGTACATAATTCGTACGCAAGGCAAGAAGAACAACAAACCCAGACAGAAAAGCCGAAGCCGAAGCCGAAGCCGAAGTCCGAGGCGCGGAGACAAAAGAGACCAGAGGCCAGACCGCAATGCCAAGGGCAAGGAAGTCGACGACAGAATGGAGACTTTTCCTGAAGCAGAATTTGAATGCAACGTGATCAGCGGAGGATTGGGTGGCGGAGGAGACTCGGCGAACGCCCGAAGGAAATACTTAAAAGAGGTCATGTCCATTAGAGACCGGCCATCTTTTAAGCCAGACTTCGATGGACCCGAACCCCCTCCGATATACTTCACCAGAGCAGAGCTGGCAAGGGTCGTGCCAGGACATACTGACGGATTGGTAGTCACTGGTGTGCTAGTCAATTGTCGAGTCAGGAGGATCTTCCTTGACCACGGAAGCTGTGTAGATATAATCCTCTGGGACGCCTTCAAGAGGATGAATTTGGATGAAAAGGACCTCAAGCCATGTGTCACCGAGCTCCTTGGCTTCAACGGATACCCATCTCCACCAAAAGGATATATTGACCTCAAACTGACCCTCGGCACGAAGGATTCCTTCCGTTCCGAGAGAGTTCGGTTTGTGGTAGTGGACACTTCCTCCTCTTATAATGTAATCATTGGTCGTCCCACTATTCACGATTGGGACATGATGATATCCACCAAGCACCAACTCATGAAAATGCCAGGGCCCAACCTTGAAATAATCACAATTCCTGGAGATCAAAGAGAGTCAAGGGAGTGCTATTATGAGACAATTCGGTCCCATCACGGGGATCCGGCATCTCCTCCCCGGACAAGGGGGGAAGGATCAAGCCACCGAGTTTTCAGATCGGCCAGCAGAGAGGTCAACCTAGTCGAGCTCGACATGCGAGAGAAGCTTCAATCGCCTCGACCACAACCCGAGGGCGAATTACAAGAAGTCGAGATCCGCGGTGATGGCCAAGGCTACACCAAGGTCGGAAAGTCTCTGGAGCTAGAGTTTCAGAACGAGCTCGTAGAATTCCTAAAGACCAATTCCGACGTATTTGCTTGGAAGGCCTCCGAGATTCCTGGGATTGATCCAGCCTTTTGCTGCCACAGGCTATCGATGTATCCGGGAGCAAAGCCGGTATCCCAAAAGAAAAGAAAGATTGGGGTAGACAGACGCCAGGCTCTAAACGAACATGTGGACGAGCTCTTGGAGGCCGGATTCATTCGTGAAATACAGTATACTACCTGGCTGTCAAATGTAGTAATGGTTAAAAAACCAAGCGGAAAATGGAGAATTTGTGTCGATTACACAGACCTGAACAAGGTCTGCCCAAAGGATTCCTACCCTTTGCCCAATATCGACCAACTAGTGGACAACTCATCCGGCTTCCAGTTGCTTTCATTTATGGACGCGTACTCAGGGTATAATCAAATTCCCCTTCACCCGGATGACCATGATAAGACGGCTTTTATTTCGGAAAAAGGAAATTTCTGTTATAATGTTATGCCATTTGGCCTCAAAAATGCTGGGGCCACTTATCAAAGGATGATGAACCGAGTCTTCCAGACTCAGATCGGAAGAAACCTGGAGGTATACATTGACGACATGATCGTCAAGTCAATAAGCACTTCGGCGCACATCGCTGACCTCGGTGAAACTTTCGAGCAATTAAGAGCTCGGAAGATCAGGCTGAACCCAGCCAAATGCGCATTTGGAGTACCAGCTGGGAAATTCCTGGGGTTTATGCTTACAAACCGAGGAATTGAGGCAAATCCCGACAAATGCAGGGCGGTATTGGAAATGAAGCAGCCACAAAATAAAAGGGAGGTCCAGCAGCTTACAGGCCGCCTTGCTGCCTTGACCAGATTCCTCCCAAAATCAGCAGAGAAGGCACTGCCGTTTTTTAAGCTCCTCAAGAAGGAGGCAGAATTTGGTTGGGGGGAAGAGTGCAAAAAGGCATTCGACAACATCAAAGTTTGCTTGGCTACCCCTCCCGTACTAACAAAGCCAGAGCCCGGAGAGACGCTGGTCCTGTACCTGTCTGTGGGTGAGGAAGCTATCAGCGCCGTCTTAGTCCGGGAAACGGATAATCACCAGCACCCAATCTATTTCGTTGGACGTACACTGCAGGGACCAGAACTCCGATACCAGAAGCTAGAAAAAGTGGCATTCGCTTTACTGACAACGGCAAGAAGGCTCCGACCTTACTTCCAAAGCCACCGGATCATAGTGCGGACAAACCAGCCTATCAGGCATATACTACATAAGCCTGACCTGGCAGGAAGGATGATTAATTGGGCTGTCGAGCTATCCGAGTTTGATTTAACGTACGAACCTCGACCAGCAATAAAGTCACAGGCACTTGCCGACTTCATCTTGGAGCTCACCCCGGGCAATGAACAGGAGAAGTCGGAAGAGGATATCTGGACCGTGTACGTGGACGGATCCTCAAATTCTAAAGGAAGCGGCGCGGGAGTAATCATCGAAAGCCCGGAAGGAGTATCAATTGAGCATTCGCTCCACCTGGCATTTCCGACCTCAAACAACCAAGCAGAGTATGAGGCGTTTATTGCTGGGATTATGCAGGTGAGAGAGCACGGAGCAAAGAGAATCAAAATCATGAGCGATTCTCAAGTCGTCACTTCCCAAGTTGAGGGAAAGTACCAAGCCAAGGGCCCTCTCATGATGAAGTACCTCCAAAGAGTTAAGGAATTGTTTGCCGAGTTCGACGAGGTAATGATCCAATACATCCCTCGAAATGAGAATAGCAGGGCCGACATCCTGTCCAAACTGGCAAGCTCAAAAGGACCCGGCAACCACCGCACCGTTATTCAGCAAAGCATTCTGGAACCAACATGCGTCCTAATGATAACTACCGACACTGAAGATTGGAGGAGACCAATCGTGGCTTACCTTGAAAAAGGAACCTTGCCAGAAGATACTAAAGAAGCAAAAAAGCTGGTCAGGAACTCGGCTTGCTTCACCATAGTAGAAGGTCAACTCTACAAAAAGGGTTTCTATGCACCCATGCTGAAGTGCCTTGATAAAAACGAAGTTGAATATGTGTTATCCGAGATCCATGAAGGCATCAACGGACATCACATGGGGGGCAAAGCATTGGCTAAGAAGGCGCTAAGAGCTGGATATTACTGGCCAACAATGGCGGCTGACGCCATGGAACATGTTCAGCGATGTGAGCAGTGTCAGAAACATGCACTGATAATTCATGCACCTCCAGAGGAATTGCAGACCATAACGGCACCTTGGCCATTTTTTAAATGGGGAATGGACCTCTTAGGACCCTTTGCTGCTGCTGAAGGACAACTAAAGTGGCTGATAGTCGCGGTCGACTACTTCACCAAATGGATCGAGGCTGAACCACTGGCCACCATCACCTCGGCCAGGATTCGACGCTTCTTCGAGAGGAACCTGGTAAGTCGGTTTGGAATCCCTGCAGAAATTGTAACCGACAACGGAACTCAATTCATTGACAAGAAATTCCAAGAACTCATGTCCGACTTCAAAATAAAACACCGTTTCGCCTCAGTGGAACATCCCCAGACCAACGGACAAGCCGAGTCTGCCAACAAGGTAATAATCAACGGACTCAAGAAAAGGCTTGACGAGGCCAAAGGAAACTGGGTACAGCAATTACACCTAGTCTTATGGGGGTACAGAACAAGTGTTCAATCCGCAACAGAAGAAACCCCCTTCAGACTAACATACGGTTGCGAAGCAATGATTCCGGTTGAGATCGGAGAACCGTCCTGGAGAAGGGCCCAAAGACTGCAAGGCACTGAGGGGCAAAATGATGAAGCACTGTTGATTGAGCTCGACCTGTTGGATGAGTGCAGGGAGAACGCCAGATACAAAAATATGATGGCCAAGCGCCTAGTTACGGCTAGGTTTAATAAGAAGGTAAGACCTCGGTCATTTCAGAGCGGCGACCTAGTTTTAAGAAGAGCCGACATCGGCAACAAGAATGCCAAAGATGGAAAGCTCGCAGCAAATTGGGAAGGCCCTTATAGGGTCAAGGATAATCTTCGGGAAAGGGAGCCTACACTCTGGAAACTCTATCAAAAAAGCCAGTAAAAAGAACTTGGAATGCTGACAAGCTGAAAACCTATTACAGTTAGG